>JBBPKG010000013.1:65536-85052 GCA_038089115.1 Fistulinella cinereoalba | reverse complement strand
TTTAGACATCTGAGATCGTACAGGTTCCATGCGGGCGTAACCACAATTCAAAGCCACCCACACGTGGAACACTTGATCGCGGTCGGAAGGTAGTCGCACCGGACAGTGTTCGACACGACGCTGACACCGGCGCAGCTATGACAATCAAGTTCGTCTCTTCGATACACGGAAGCCTCTGAAAGCTCTGACAAGCGTGGACGTTGGAGGCGGAGCCTGGCGCGTCAAGTGGCACCCATCCACTAAGCGTAGGCACGACTTGCTTGTCGCATGCATGCACGATGGTTTCAAAGTTGTCCACTTCCGACCAAATGGGACCGAACAAGGTCTCCTCGCAGACAACACCACCTATGAGATCACGAAACGAGTTGACAGACACGAATCACTTGCTTACGGGGCTGATTGGTCCTTTCAAGGCGTGGACGACACCTTGATTGCAAGTTGTTCGTTCTACGATTGTGCACTACAACTTTGGAGGGGGTAATCAGACCTTGTTACGTTCATTACTATCTGCGGCGGGTAATGTAACGTGACCACTGCGATGATCAATCCTCGTGAGACCCAGAATCAGCAAACGAGCGAGTGGACGGATCCCCGGGCGCGGCGAGCTCATCTCTGCGTTTTTTCGAGAGACCGGCACTGGGTCCTTTCATGACGAAAGACAAGGCCCATCTTGACAGGCCCCTTAGTGCCTCCGGTCGGTGGGCTGAGAACGTGAGGAGCGATGCCAAAGACACCACGAACGTCAGGCTATGTGTGTGTACGTCAGAAGCAAAGCATGCATGTCAGGTGAGATCTCACCACTCTGCAAATTGGACCACCGAGTGCCTACTACGCATCCATTTTTCCGATATGGACGCTCTCAACGCTTTGGGCAGAACGTAGAGCGCCATCTCTCTCCGCCTCTTTGGATTTTCGATCCAGATGCTAGCCCCACACACAAGCGAGCCCACCAAAGTACCACCGTAGGGGCCATCCCAGAGTTCGTGAGAAACTTGCGGCAAGAGGCGAGCCAGCACGAGGGTGCGAGCAAAGCAGACCCCGAACCAGCACGAGGATAAAAACGACGAAAGGAAGGCCGCACTCTGCAACGCGGATAGCAGCGTCTTCAAGGCACGTCGGGGATGCATGATCGAGCTAGGTTTGGTGAGGAGGATGGGGAGGAAATGGACCTGGACTGGTTGAGCTTGCGCGATCATCCGTGCGCGCCACGCAGACTTACGGGGAGATAGATGGCAAGCGCCTCGGCAAACGCATATATGCCTCTCAGGGCGGCATTGGCAACACAACTTGCCTGAAGACCAAACGTTGAACCGATGCCGCCATGGACGACCTCGCAGGGAAGCCCCCCAACACCGTTTCGTCCACTGACCCCCAAGGATTTCCACGTTTCATTGGCGGAACTACCACCGTATGCAGGCAACTGGGCAGGGTTACCCCATGACGGTGGACGTCCTAGTTCATCGGCCAGTGAACCAAGGATGTCAGGTGACAGAGATGGACGGTGGATGTAAGACCATGTTCCCTCCCGGACGGCACGAAGGACATCCAACAACCTCTTGTCGACATTGGCAAGGGAGCCTATCCTGACGCAGGAGGAACGTCACGTCACTGAGGTGGATTGGGTGGAGAACTATACCATTTCACGTAAGAAGAAGGCAGTCTGGAACGGTGCATCAATTCCTACAAGCTACCAGCCAGCTGAGAGTGACATACGTCTGAGGCTCGTAGAAGAAACACCACATGATCCTTGAGAGAAATTCAGGCAACCCAGACACAACGAGGAACACGGTCACGAACCTTGCGGAACTGGCCCAGAAGACGAGGGCATCCAGATTGACAGCGAGCCTGTTTTTCCATTGGTTAGCCAGGTCCTCGCGCCGCTTGTCCAGCAACAAGGCATTGTCGGGTCCATCGCTCCGAACGCGCCTTGCAGCGACATCCCGCGCCTTTTGGAGAAGAAGCGCCTGCACGACTGCGTCGAGCGCGCGGACGAGGAACAAGAGTGTGAGGTCCAAGGTAGGAGACGCCGCCCCAGGCCGAGACCTGTACCTCCATCGGAGGAGAGCGACCGCAAGGGTGGATGTGATCGTGTTCGCCAGAAATGCTCTCTGGCATCGCGACACGCTGGTGTGGGGGACCCGGGTGTCTAAGAAATCCCAGAATCGTTGTAGGGCTGCTCCGCCTGCAACGGCGAGCGTGATCGCCGAGGCGAAGCCGGTCGGTTGCAGTTGGTTGGAGAGTGCGCGCTGGAAACGCTTGACACGCGACGTGAAACGCTTTGGATCGACAGCGAGTGTCAAAATGAGTGGCAGTAATGCAGGGCCGAGGGAAAAGGACAGGCAGAGCGAGTATGTGCGCAGGGCAATCTGGAGGGGATGGTTGGGGTCGTGAGAGAGGTCTCTAAGGAGTGTGATCCACACGGGCTTGGATGGAGGAAAAGGCGAGGATGAGGGTGTCATGCTAATGAACGTTACACGGGCGAGGTGACATAAATACAACGTGGTGCATGTGATTATAAAAAGATATATAGATAAGTCAGTCCGTGAGGTGCTTCTCGACATAACTCCAGAAATCGACGTCGGGTGCCGGGGAATGACGACCGAGACCAGACGCAAGGACGTCTGCGAGTCCGGCCTGTTGCACGAGGGCAACAAACTGTGCACGCGAGTCGGGAAAGACAAAGGAGTAGAGGATGGCTTTTCCCTAGAGGACAGACGCGTTTTCATCCAGAGGCAAGAAAGGACAAGGGAGACGTACATGGTGTGCAAGGACGGTGGCAAGGTGCTGGCGAGGAGGGGCGATGCCGTCTGGGACGATGTGTGAGAGACGTTTTTCGAGTGAGTGGAGAGGGTCGGGTGGGCCAAGCCACCATCGCCAGAGCTCGAGTTTGCGGCCGTCGCGTCCGAGCTGCCTGAGGAGACGATGGAGGTGTTGCCAGTCCTGTTCGGAACCATCCCACACGTGTGACACGTCGTGGTCGGGGTCAGAGGAGGCGAGGCTGGAGGCGTTGGGGTTGGCGTGTGCGGGACGCATCATGAGACGGAGCCAGCGCCTGCGCCTGACCCATGCGCCGGTGCTGAGTGTTCCGGTGTTGGCGTGCCAATGGCGTTCACGAAAGGACGAGTTGTACTGGAAGCCGTCGTGCTGGGTCTCGCCGGAGCAGGTGCGCATGTCGACCATCCAGGCGGCGGAGACCCATTTCCAGGTGCCGTCGGGGAGGGGGTAGTTGTCGGGGGAGAGAGCGGGGTCGGCGTCGCGGGGGTGGTGGTGGGGGATGGTGAAGGGGGGCGGGTCGGAGGGGAGGAGGGAGCGGGCGGAGTAGAAGGGGGTGGAGAAGAGGGTGAGGCTGGGGGGTGGTCAGCGGGAGCGGGGGAGGGGGAGGGGCACAGACCCCCTCTGGTTTTCGTCGAGGACGGCCCAGCGGTAGCGGACGGGGTGGTCGTCGGGGAGGGGGGGGTCGTCGAGGAGGATGTTGTGCGAGGAGGGGGCGGGGGAGAGGAGGTGTATGGAGGGGGGGCGGGTGGGGAAGGAGGGGAGGCGGGGGAAGGGAGACTTTTGGAGGAGACGACGGCGGGCGGGGTCGGCGGCGGCGGGAAGGTCCGCGCGCATGTGAGGTGGGAGCGACATGGATGAAAGGGGAAACGCGACTCAGACATGTTCGTCCAGCTCGGCAAACTCGGGGCACGCCGTGTGGCGCAGCGGCGGGGATTCACGGCGGGGACGCGGCAAGGCGTGTGTGCGTCGTGCGGGGCGGCGCTGCCGACGGCGTTGCCGGTGTGTCGACGGTGCCGGCACATCGGGCGGGTGGACGACTCGGTGACGCACCACGAGCTGCTCGGGCTGGCGTACGGGCCGAACCCGTTCGTGGTCGACGCGGGCGAGCTGAAGCGGCGGTTTCTGGAGGCACAGCGGGTCTGCCACCCGGACGGATGGGCGACGGGGAGCGAGGTAGGTACAGCAGAGACTAGCTACTAGCAGGAGACATGACTCAGCGGCGCGCAGGCAGAGCAGGACGCGGCGCAGGCGGTGTCGAACGCGGTGAACACGGCGTACAGGACGCTGAAGTCGCCGCTGGAGCGGGTCGGGTATCTGCTGGAGCGGAACGGGGCGGAGGTCGGCGAGACGGACTCGGCATCGGACCCGGCGCTCATGGCGGAGGTGATGGCGACGCGCGAGGCCGTCGAGGAGGGCGGCGCGGCGGAGCTCGCCCGGCTCCGGGCCGCGAACACGGGCAAGATGGCCGGCACGGTGGGCGCGATCGAGGCGGCGGTCGGGCGGGCGGAGTGGGCGGCGGCGCGGGCGGAGGCGGTCCGGCTGAAATATCTCGTCGGCATCGCGCAGGCAATCGAGCGACGCACGGAGAATGCCGAGTAGTAGCTACATAATGAACGGTGGGATGTTTTTTTTTTGGGCGGGCTCGATGTGGCGTCTGGCGCGCTGGACGATGGACCGATCGTCGACGAAGCGGCCGCTCTCCGTCCCCGCCCTCAAGCAGCACGTCGACCGCCCCGGAAAGCTCCAGAAGACCTCCTCAGAGCCCCGCAAGGCCCTCAAGCAAAAGCTAAAGCTGCCCCCGCCCCTCCACGGGCCCCTCCACGACGCCGCCTTCATCGACCGCGCTTATCGGGACCGCCCCGCCACCCGGCCCCCCCCAAAGCAGTCCCTCGTGCTCAACCCAAAGTCCCCCGTCGCCAACTTTGCCGCCGCCGCAGCCATCCCCACCAACTACGCCTTCGCCGACCTCTTCGACACCGCCGCAAACCGTCCTATAGTCCGGTCCGTCCCCCTCTCCCCCCCGTCCCCCCGCTCACCTCCCCCAGATGCACCCTCTCCCTCGACACCGACCCCCGCATCACCGCCATTGGCGACCACCCCGAAAAGAAGACCGCAGAGCGTCTCTGCGCCCTCTCCGCCCTCTACCAGCTCCACGACGCCGGCCTCGTCAGTCTCCCCATCCCTCTCCCCGCCCCAGCTGACCCCTCCCAAGCTCGACAGGCCCGCCAAGCCCCCGCCCCCTGCTCCCCCTGTCCCTCCCACCCCGCCCCAGCCGACCCTTTCCGACGGCTCCCTCGTCACCTATGAGCGCGCCCGCAGCTTCATGGACTACTACTGCCGTCTCTACGGCTTCCCAAAACCCGACATCGAGTACCAGTCCCTCCAGGCAAAGCACGCCAACCCCACCTGGGAGGCCGTCATCTCCGTCGACGGCCGTCGCATCGGCATGGGCTCTGCTCCCTCCAAAAAGGTCGCCCTCGTCCAGTGCTATCTCGACGTCACCCAGTACCTCGAGAGCTGCGACCCCAATCTTTGGAAGCGCTACCTCGACGCCGCCAAATCCGGAAAGGACCTCGGTCTCGCTCCAAAGGTCGCCCTCTCCCTCACCAACGCCCTCGCCGATGACGTCGCCGACCTCTGTTCCGACATCAAAAAGTCCGTCCTCTTCAGAAAACGGCCTGACGCCGACCGCCCCGCCGGTCTCTCTCACTCCCCCGCCCCACGTCCCTCCTATCCTCGTCATTATCCCCCCGAGGTCGCTGCCGCCAGGTCCGCAGACCTCCTCGACAGACGCCAGGCCTACCTTCATAATCCCGCAACAGACCATATCCGTTCCATGCGCGCTTCCCTCCCCATCTACTCCCGCTCACACGACCTCCTCTCCCACATCAACAGCAACGACGTCACCATTTGCATGGCTGCCACCGGTTCCGGCAAAACCACACAGGTCCCCCAGATCATCCTCGACGACTACATCGATCGCGGTCAAGGTGCTCATTGCAACATCCTTTGTACCCAGCCTCGCCGCATTGCAGCACTCAGTGTCGCAGACCGCGTCGCAAAGGAACGAGGCGAGACCGTCGGAAATGGTTCCGTCGGCTACAGCGTTCGTTTCGAGTCAAAAATGCCACAAGACCACGGCTCCATCACCTTTTGCACCATCGGCGTCTTGCTCAGGCGCCTCCAATCCGCCATGTCAGAGGGTGGCCTTGCAGCCGCCAGGCTCGACGAGGTCACTCACATTCTCGTCGACGAAGTCCATGAACGGGACGTCGATACCGATCTCCTGCTTGTCGTCCTCAAGCGTCTGATGAACCACCGAAAGTCCCGCAACATCCCTCTCAAAGTCGTCCTCATGAGTGCTACCATCGACCCGTGTTTGTTCCAAGAGTACTTTCCCGACGAAGCCGGTAACAGAGCTAGCGTGATCGAGGTACCAGGTCGTACATTTCCCGTCACGAGACATTTCCTCGACGACTTTGTCAATGATATGAAGGCCCAGTCCTGCTTTAGATGGGTTTTCAACGAGGAATCCGTCTCCAGGTACCTGGCTCGGGAAGAAGCCTACGTCCAACAGAATCAGACCGCCACCCAGCCCTCCTCTCTCCAACTCTTGCCGACCGGCGATGAATTGGAACTCCCCGCTCCTCTCGTAGCTGCCACAATTTCCCACGTCCTTCAGCGCTCTGATTCTGGCCATGTCCTTGTCTTTCTTCCCGGGTGGGAAGAAATCTCGGCCGTGCAACGATTCTTGTTGGACGCTAGGCTCCCGCTCCACTTTGGCGATCAGACAAAATATAGTATTCACGTCTTGCACTCCACGATACCCTTGTCTGAACAGCAAGTCATATTTGACCCTCCCCCCTTGGGTATTCGTCGTGTCATATTGTCAACAAACATTGCCGAGACTTCAGTGACAATTCCAGACGTGGTCTACGTCGTCGATACCGCCAAAGTCAAAGAATTGCGATTCGAACCCGATCGCCATATCTCCTCCCTCGTCTCCGCCTGGGTTGGCACTTCAAACCTCAATCAAAGAGTCGGTCGTGCAGGCAGGCACCGCCCCGGGGAATACTTTGGCCTTTTGAGCGGCGCCCGCGCTGCAAACTTGCATCCACACCAGACTGTGGAAATGAAGCGTGTCGACCTGAGTAATGTCGTCATGCATGTCAAGGCTTTGAGCTTCCCGGGCATGGAGGTCGAAGACGTTCTTGCCGCAACCATTGAACCTCCTCCAGTCGATCGTGTTGCTTCGGCGATGAAGGCCCTTCAAATGGTCGGCGCCTTGGATCGCCAAAAGAATCTTACATCGCTCGGCCGTGTCCTCCTCCAACTCCCGGTTGAGGTGCAGATGGGCCGGTTGGTCCTCTATGGCGTCTTCTTTCGTTGTCTTGACAAGGCGTTGACCCTGGCCGCAATTCTCACGAACCGAGACCCGTTCTTCTCGCCTGTGGAGCGCAAAGCAGAATCTGCCGCTGTCAAGGCTTCGTGGTCTCCGAGGGAATTCAGATCCGATGCCTTGACGATACTCAACGCGTACGATGCATGGTACGAAATGTACCGCAATGGCGAATATGGGCGAGCATCTCGGTTCTGCGCTGACAATTTTCTCTCCAAGTCTACGCTCGTACTGATCACTAAAGTTCGAGGGCATCTCCTGCAATCCTTGTATCAAGCGAATGTCATTGATGCAACCGAACATGGTGGTTATGGTCGGGACGTAGAGGCCCCACGCGCCCTCAACGCCAACGCACACTCCCTCCCTCTTCTGGCCGCTCTTGTTGCGATTGCCACACAGCCCAAGTTTGCTGTCCGGACTGGTGAGATGACATTGCGCACGCAACACGACAAGGTCTAGCTTTTCCTCATCGTCGTGTCACATTAGCTGATCAAAGCGCGATAGACGACCTTCATTCATCCGAGTAGCGTGAACCACCGCAAGCACATCAGACCGTCCGAAGATGACACCGCACTCCAAGGAGAAAAGCAAATGTACGCCTACGCGGAGAAACGGCAGAACCTCAGCGTCGCGGGTCAAACCCCGCAAATGTACCTCATCAACACGACGCGGCTTGATCCTATGACCTATCTACTGTTTGGCGCAAACGATATTCAAATCACTGAACGTGGGCTCGAATGTGACGAGTGGTTACCCATCGTCGGAAACTTGGATGTGTTGGATGATCTCCAGCACTTGAAGACCCTGATGGAGGGCTGTATGATACGGGTTTTTGAAGGTGTTCACGCGAAGAAGGCGGGAGCTGGATCTCATGTAGCGGGCGTTGCAGAAGAGGATGAAGCGGGTGAAGACGCACCTCAAACAAGCCGTTCCTTGTCCCCTCGGGAATTGACAGATCTGGACGCCATCACACGGGACATTGTTCGGATACTAAATCGCTACAGCGACGAGCGGATGTCCACTCAGTCGGCAACTAGTTCTCGGAATGCGACGCCCATGGCGTCCCCCGCATTCTCGACTAGCAGGCTACCAGGATCATCGAGATCAGGGCATTCAACGCCATTCGGGCTAGGTTCCGCTTACAGCTCGCGACCTAGCACGCCTAGTCGACTTTCGCGCAGTCTCTATACATCACTAGACCGGCATTAATCATAGACGCATATCCCTTGTCATGTATCTTAATGACTCGTTTTAATCGGTGTTGGGGTGTTCGTTTTGAGCTTGAGTTGCGCATGATGAGTCTCTTTCACATAAGCATCACCTAGTAGCACCGGTGTAGCACGCACCTTGCCCACCGACACACTGCCAGCTATCGTAGCTGAGCATCTTCCGACAACATATTCACTAACCAAGTCGCTCGTACTTTCTTGCAACCATGGCTGCCAACATGCGGGGTCTGACCCAGGTAAGTCTCCCCCCGCCTAGTCCATGTAGTATCCATCTGAGCCACACTGTAGTTCATCGCGGATATCCGCGGTGCGCGGGTGCGCGAACTGGAAGAAAAGAGGATCAATAAAGAGATGGCAAACATCCGCAAAAAGTTCAAAGGTCTGAGCTCTCCCGGACCCGATCGTGTGTGCCAGGCTCACTGCGACCCCCTCCAGACGGCAACCTGGATGGGTACCAAAAGAAGAAGTAAGTGCGTCCCCGCCCATGCGTTTCTCCCGCTCACTGAACTGTGCCGCGCTAGGTATGTCGCCAAGATCATCTTCACGTACATCCTCGGCTACAAGGTCGACGTCGGGCACATGGAGGCGGTCAATCTCATCTCGAGTGCCAAGTACTCCGAGAAACAGATTGTAAGCGTCTGGCCGTTCAACGCATTCCGGGTGCCACTCTGACGATGACGCTGCTCGACAGGGATACCTCGCCGTGACGTTGCTCATGCACGAAAACTCGGACTTTCTCCGTCTGGTCGTTAATTCAATCCGAAAGGACCTAGACGAGAACAACGAGGTGAATAATTGCCTCGCGTTGCATGCCATTGCGAATGTGGGGAGCAGCGAGATGGCAGAGGCGCTTTCAGAGGATGTACATCGACTGCTCATTTCGCCGTAATGTCAGCTTCTCGTTCCCTGGACGTGGCTACTGACGCTGGCTTCAGGACGTCTCAGACGTTTGTCAAGAAAAAAGCCGCGTTGACGCTGTTACGACTGTACCGGAAGCACCCCGAGGTCGTTCCTGCGGCGGAATGGGCGCTGCGCCTGGTGTCTATCATGGATGACCCGGATTTGGCATGTTTCTGGGATGTCTCCCTGGCGCATGTCTGACAGATTCAGTAGGGCGTCGTTTTGTGCGTGACAAGTCTCGTGATGGCCCTCGCACAGGACCATCTGGATGCCTTTGCGGTGTGTTACACAAAGGCTGTCGATCGTCTGCACCGTGTGAGTGCCTGACATCTTACATCGAAAGTGAACTTATGTGGACGCAGTTGGTCATTCAACACGAGTACTCGATGACATATTCCTACTACAAAGTACCCACTCCATGGCTGCAGGTGAAGCTTCTACGACTGTTGCAGTATTATCCCCCAACAGGTGCGCGTCAGGTGCCCACCGCTGCAAAGTATGTCCAACGGAATTCATAGAGGATCCGGCGCTTCGTAACGCGCTGCACGAGGTTCTTCAGATGATCATGAATAACAGCGCTGAACCTTCGAGAAACGTGCAACATAATAACGCCCAACATGCGGTCCTGTTCGAAGCTATCGGTCTCGCCATTCACTTGGACACCAACTCTCCTCTGGTAGACACTGCTGCCGTTCTTCTCGCTCGCTTCATCTCATCCAAAGAGACCAACGTGCGGTACCTTGGGCTGGACACGATGGCGCATCTTGCAGCGCGTGCCGATTCCCTCGAACCCTTGAAGAAGCACCAAGGCACCATCATCTTGTCCCTCCGCGACAAGGACATCTCTGTCCGGAGACGTGGCCTGGATCTACTCTATAGCATGTGCGACATCGACAACTCGGAGTTGATCGTCGGAGAGCTCCTCCGGTATCTCAAGGTTGCGGACTATGCCTTGCGGGAGGAAATGGTGCTCAAAATTGCCATTCTCACCGAAAAATACGCGAGCTCGTATAGGTGGTATGTCGATACCATCTTGCAGCTCATCAGCGCTGCGGGCGACCATGTCGGAGACGAGGTGTGGTATCGGGTGATACAGATCGTGACCAACACGGAGGACCTCCAGGAATATGCCGCCAGAGTGGTCTTTGAGCATCTCAAAGTGCCTGTTGCACACGAGAGTCTGGTCAAAGTGGGAGGTATGATACGTTTGGCTCGTGATCAAATTGTCATTCTCACTTTCTGTGTTGCAGGTTATATCTTGGGCGAATACGGACACCTTATTGCGAATGAGCCTGGATATAGCCCCGTGGAACAATTCCAAATGTTGCACGCCAAATCACAGTTCTGTGTGGCCACCACGCGTTCGCTGCTTCTCTCAACCTATATCAAATGGGTCAATGTCTTTCCGGAGATTAAGCCCCAACTCATCAATATCTTTGAGCGGTATAGACACGTTCTCGATGCGGAGCTCCAGCAGCGTGCCTGCGAGTTCTACGCACTTGCATCTCGACCCGACGACGACGAAGTGTTGCAGAACGTCTGTGAAGAGATGCCTCCATTCCCGCCTCGCGTCAGCGGACTAATGAGTCTGCTGAACCGCAAGCTTGGTGATACGGAGGACAAGCGGACGTGGGTACACGGCGGAAAGGAGATGAACCTCGAGCGCCAGCTGACCAGACGACAATCAACCAAGCCCAAAGTCGCATCCCGGCAAAATTCCACTCCGGTTGCTCCGGAAACGAACGGTGCCATCACTACGCTCGCAGGCCTCGACCTCTCCGGGACGAATCCTCCGCCGGAGCCCGACCCGTCTGCTCCCCGGCTGGCCGTCACGCCCCATATCGACAGGTGGCTCAACAAGCTGACGTACACCGCCGACGGCGTGCTCTACGAGGACGTCCAGATACAGATTGGGGTCAAGTCGCGGTTCCAGGGCCACCTCGGTCAACTCGCTATCTACTTTGGCAACAAGGTCGCCGCGCCGCTCACGTCGTTCACGTCCACGGTGCACGTGAGCAACGCGGACGCGCTTTCGGCAACGTTTGCCAAGATCCCGCCCAACGTGCTCCCGCCGCGCACACAAAGCCAGCAGATCTTACACGTCGAGTGCAAAAAGGTGTTTACGTCGTTGCCCGTCCTGACGGTCTCCTTTTTGGCGGGCGCGCAACAGTCGATTTCGGTGCGGCTGCCAATCACGATCACCAAGTTTGTCGATGGCATCAAGTTTGGGCAGGCAGATTTCTTTGAACGCTGGAAGGTGATCGGGGGACCGCCGAGGGAATCTCAGGGTGTGTTCCCGTTGTCGATGGACAGCATGGGCCAGATCGACGTTGCGCGCAGCCGGCAAGTGATTACCGGAAATCATCTGGAGATTTTGGACGATATTGACCCGAATCCGAACAACCTCGTGGGAGCTGGGGTGCTCCACACCTCCGTGGACGGTAAAATTGGCTGCTTGCTTCGGTTTGAGCCGAATCGTGATGCCAAGGTGCGCCTTTTCATGCTTGGTGTGGGTGCTTCGTTCAATAGCTGGCATGCTGTAGCTATGTCGTCTGACAGTTCGGAGTACTTCGGAAGATGTCGCAGCCGAAGTACGGAGGCTTATCGAAACCATTCTCAAAATGGATTCATAATAGCCATCATTTCCATGCTGTGGATCCATGCATTAATAATATCTGAACATGTATAATACAGCATAATATATCGACCACCACGAGGAAAAAAAACAAACACACAAATAATCAGGGACATCCGGGTTTTACCTATGAAATAGGTGTCGTGCTATGTAGGGTGTCTCATCGACGAATCAAAAACCCATTGAAAATGCTTTTCATCTTCTTCCCGGATTCATCAAATGGCATTGCAGAGGATGTGATCGGACTTCGAGGGGACTGTACGGAGGGCAAGGGGGTATGCGGTTCAACGAGGTTGGAGTTCAGCGTTGAAATGGAATCAGCTGATACTGACTTGGACCGCAAGAAGCGCGGGCGGGATCGCGTCCGTGACGCACGTTCCTCGGGGAATGGACCAGCTTTGCGCGAAGAGATTTCAGGGACAGAACCTCGTCGAAGAACAGAAAGATCCCCTAAAGACGGGCTTGCCGGAGGGACATCATCAGGTACTGGGTACAAATTGGGCGAGAGCGACAAATCCGACGGCGAAGGTCGAGATGACGACAGGGGAACGAAACTAATGGGTGATGTGGGTGAAGGCGAGGAGGGAGCATTTCGGTCGGTCGAGTGAGTGCGTGGTATATCCCATCGGAGAGCGACAGGGTGGGATTCACCAGCAGCGAGCTGGCGAACACGCTGCAAGGTAAGGTCCTCGACCTCGAAGCACCGGGAACATAGGTCGGATAGGTGATCACTTTCAACCGGGTTGGCCTTTGAACCAGCGAGTCTTGCGCTGCGGATTAACGAGGAGCTGATGCATGCGAGGTGTCGTGGTATGTCAAGGACATGAGGGAGAAGGGAAATAGCCTCCCTCTCGAGAACCGGGATGTTCGAGCCCCGCTGGTGCAAAGAATTCACGACATTGAGTCGTTGATGGCTAAAAGTAGGGTGGCCAGAACGAGGTTCTTGTGCGTCATGGATTGGTGTGGAGACAGCCAAAATATAACGCCGCATATCTGGAAGCATGCTCCCAAGGAAGTCCTTGACCCCGCGCATGTACTCTTCTTTTTGGACTGTCTGAGTCATCCACACACATCCATGTTAGCGGCATCTTGGAAGCATGAAAATTGCACCCTTACGACGTTGAGGTTGGCTAAGCTCTGTATGACTTTAGCGATCAACGTGAGACTCCGCTGTACTGTAGCGCTGGGTAGTCCTGCATGACCTTAGTTCGCCTCTAGAAGGTAAACTAATAGATTACCTGGCGTTAGTCCAAATAGGTGTGGGTGAAGGATGGCGGGTACGATGAAGCGAAGGAAGCAGAATGCAGAAACACTCTGCAAAGGAAGTTCCTTGTGCTGACTGTCGTGGACGTCTTTGTGCTTATACCGACTTTCGACGAGCCTCCGAATATGTTCGAACAGCCTGCGCATTTCGCTGAGCAGTTTTTTGGTCAGCGAGGGGGTGGTGCTTTCTGGCAATATGTGCACTTACTGAGGACAATCACCCCTATGGGTAGAAATGGAGCCCCATAACAATTTACACCACTCCACCAACTGTTCAACCCCGCGCTCAACATCCTTGGGGCCTTTGCCGATGCGACTTGGGTCGACCTCAATGGCTACCTTGTCAGAGCAAATCTGGCGGACGGTTCTTCCAATGCTGGCCTCCAGAAACTCCTTGCCATAGAAAGCCATCGCAAGTTCCATTGTCTTGGTAAGTATGGTATTGCCTCGAAATAGTGTGCTGTGTGCTAATCACATGAATTGCGCAACATCCTCAGGGATCAAGGCCGAGACTTACAACTAGGAGTACCGTCAACCTCACGATCTGCGTACTCCGCGATATGTTCGATGAGGACGCCTTTAGCGATCGCAGTGAGCATCAATTGCTCGGACAAGGTACGCAATTGGAGCTTGCGCTCGAAATCGTTCATCCACTCCAAGACATTGCGTGAATATAGAACCTACGAGGCAGGAGTAATCAGTGAAGAAGTAGGAGTCGGGGCCGGCTTGCTATCTCACCGTGAGCATACTGGAGTAGCTGGCGTGAGGGAGAATGATCTCTCTAGGTAAATGTCGGATGGCAGTTGGCAAAAATACTGCACAGGCAACTCACTCTTGAACCTTGAGCTTCATGCGTATCTCTCCCACCTGGATACCAGTTAAGATGCCACTAGACTGTATAACAGGAAACCAGCCCTCTACATCCTCGCTCCTACGGAAGTTAGTAAGTGCGATGCGGACAGAACCGAGGAGGGTCGGTTTTATGAGCCGCTTCTCCTTCCACAACAAGACTTCCAGAGACTCGAAGGGAGGCAAATCTGCAAAGAGGAAGTTCTCATGCCAATCCGGGGAACCTATCCCTTTCATCACAGTTGTACGGCCGCAGATGTTGTCATTGACGAGAATTTCGCAAAACACGTCCAAGTCGACCGGGTCGGACTCCACCCTAGAGTCTTCGCCGAGAGTTGACGAGCTTGCGTTAGGATTCACGAAGGGCTTGTGGTTTCCAAGGTTCCGTCCTTGCATGATAGTGAGATCGACCTGTCGCCACATGCGATATAGTCCACCATCTGAAGGAACGTAACGTTGACCGTATATCTCGGCCTTGGTATAGGACCGGAGGAGGACGAGCCAGGTGTTGCAAGTATCTGAATCGCCAAAGTGCAGATATATATGCTCAGTGCCAGGGCCAGAACTCCATCGTTGCCCGCTATAACTTGAAGATCAATAAAAGAGGCAAGTAAGAAAAAAGATTGTACCCTGCAGAGGATATCCCGATGCAGTTCTTGCGGAGGAATAATGATGGATCGGCGTAGCGAATGTCGGTATGGCTGAGCATATGCAGGTACACGGTCTGATACAGGATTGTTTCCTTGGGCAGTTGTCAGCAAGACGGGGAGAGCGATGATGGGCTCGGAATTACGTCGGCATAGATATTCAAGAGACAGTGGTCATCCTCGTCCGATATCTTGCATGTCGCCGGCCGCCAGTTGACGGATCCGGGGGGATAGCGGGTGAGTGATATCCAGCTCGATTTGTCTGAGGGCACGACTCTGGACGCTGATGCTTATACAATGGGCACGACGACGGACCTCTGTCCTTCTTGGGGATGTCCTCGACGGGTTTGCCGAGCTCCTTGCGGTCAACCTTGCGACGCGAGGCCGCAGGCTAAGGGGGAGGGTGAGTGGAGGGTAGCAAGGACAACGAGACGGACCTTGCGGAGGCCCTGTGCGGTTGTGGAGGGAAGATAGAGCTCGGCAGAAACGATGAATTCGCGGGCAGAGGCGTCTTGAGACTCCTTGAATGACATTCGAGAACCAAACTCATACAAGCCCGACGCGTCTCAGTCGCCGTCTCGGACCCTCGGATCAGGGCCGAGTCTATCATTGTCATTTAGTCCATTTACAATCTTCGCCAACCCCAAGAAAGATCGAGTAAAGCGCAAAGATCATCTATGTACGGATATACAGAAATAGCCTGAATCGCACGAAACAAGGAAAGCGATCAAGGAGGATAACACCATAACAACAAGAAACGATGGTATGTAGATTGTAAATTTCGAGCGATGCACTGGAACGAGCAGCAATGTAAACGAGTGGTGATCATACGGTTCACTCCTGTTTGAGCCTAGAATGCACACGTCATGTTAGATGATACTCCATGTCATGAACATCGTCATACCCTGTCGTGTTGGCGTGGCCGTTGCCGTTCACACGCTTCTTCCCTTTGCCTGGTTTTTGGTACGTTTGGATGTAAAAGTTGATGAAGAGCAAAAGATACGACGAAAGAAGCCCGCATCCCAACAATGCAGCGGTTTCCGTTCCAGCACAGTTGGCGACATGAGGAAGGTGGGGGAAACGAGAATGTGCAAAGTGCTGGTAGGCTACGATAGCTGTCAGTGATTTCGCACTCTTGGATGATGAGCCACACGCACTGCCAAAGTAGACAACGAAGAGATCGATGACAAACTGCGTGATTTGCATGGTTGTGAGGTATTTTTTCCACTAAGGGGCTCGTGAGAGAAGCGCAATGCGGAATAGTAACAGACATACCCAGATTTTGGCGCCACCGGCCGTTGCATAATAGTAGTAGTCTGCAATGCGTGTCAGCAACCGCGCCAGTAACCCAACAGGATACTCACACATGATAACGTGGACCAAAAGGTTGAGGGAAATGACAACCCAAGACTGAAGGGAAGATGAGACGAAAAATAAGTAGATACAGGGCTGCAACCTACAACGCTCGTCTTGCCATTTAGTTGCGTGAAACATAGCAGAGCGGTCGCAGAGTGGTGGAAGACATGCAAGAAAGCTGGCCACAGTTTGTAAGTGAGCTGTCAGAATGTGGACGGAGACTACAAACCGAGGGGCTTCTTCTTCAGAGCCAAAAAGACGGTGTCAAAAAGCTCGATGTATTTGAAGAAGTAATTAATCATATAGTAGAATTCGAGTCGCTGGATGAGTAGAACATCATGAGCGTTGCACACGAACAAAGTGGCGAGAACGCACTGGTGTCCATGAGGACTCATTACACATGGTATCGTAGGTGCCGGATCTGACCCATATTGATGCGACCTCTTCAACCATGAGGGCAAGGAGGAGGCCGCTTCCCAAGGTCAAGAAGGCGTTGTGAATACGGAAAAGAGTGTTGAGTTGGTATGCAGGGCGGCCCCTCATGAGTCCCTGGATGCCGAAGATGACGACAAGGTAGCCCGCGAGGATGGCGGACACGACGGGGAAGGTGGAGAAGGGAGTCTTGCCCTGGACATAGTGGGAGAGATGGTAGGGAAGGACGTCATAGGGCAAGACGGAGAGGAGGAAGTCAGCGAGGGGCGCCATGACGGTAAAATAGCAAGACAGAAAAAAGCGAACGCGACGGAGCTCGTGTTATGAAGCGAGGGAGCGTGACACATAGGCCGTGTGACACGTGTGATCACACCGCAATCACATTGTAACCTCGAGTCCCCGGCGATTAACCATCCTCAGGACCGACAGCCCGTGCTTCTCATTCCGCCCTCCGAGCCCCTTCAGAACGCACCGAATACTAGACGCACGGCAGCGTCTCGGGCAACCAGCACAAGCACCGGAAGCCGGAACGCGTCACGCGTCACGTGAGATGACGATGGTCTGCTTTCCTTTTTTGTCAATGCCCTATTTCGCCTGCTGTGCACGCCGTCGACGCGCAAGACGACGATCAACAACCCGCACTTAAAATGTGGTGGCTGGACCCAGGAAAAGAGGTCTTGAACGTCGTGCGCATCTCCATCTTCATATCAACAGCTTTCCCTCACTTGGCGTACAGCTGTTCAACAGGATTCTCGCACCGTATGTCGAGAACCTGGATATGAACCAGGTCAATTACGGAATAGCCCAAGGTCAGTCGTCCGCCTGGTCCCCGTCACATCCCCACAGCCATCGCTCCACATCTAGGCCAGCTTACATTGCGCAATTTACGCCTCAAGAAAGGTGCACTCGACAAGTTCAGACTTCCCGTGGATGTCCTCGAGGGTGTGTGTACAGCTGACCCTCCGACGCTTGCCAACCCTTCGCATTTAGGTCATCTCGGCACATTCACTTTGTCTCTCTATTGGATGAACCTGGGTAACCGTCCAGTGGAAATACTCATTGAAGACGTCTACCTCCTTGTAGTCCCTTCTCCCCAGACTGACGTCGATCCAGAAGAGGAGGATTCCAGAGTGCAGGCCGCCAAGCAAGAGCGCCTCGAGAATGCCGAGTTGCTACAAGTGCGCGGACAGCAAGATCTTCCTTCTGGTCCGTAACTTTCCTGCTGAACTTAGTAGTACCTCACCTGGCTCTGCAGACGCTTCCCCCCAGTCTCAGGGTCTGTGGGCTTCTTTGGTTGCCAAGATAATCAACAACCTACAGATCACGGTCAAAAACATTCATCTAAGATACGAGGACAAGCTGAGCGTTCCTGGGGTAAGTATGACCACCGGATCAATACTCTTGGATTAACACCACCGTTTCAGCATCCTTTTTCTGCGGGAATAACCCTCGCAGGATTTACCATCCGTTCTGTGAATGAAAAATGGCAACCGGCATTCATCGAAAGCACTGCCGGCGCGATCCACAAAGTACATGCCTCTCTAAAGGCCAATGTCATCGCTCATCCCCACATGTATAGCTGTCCAGCTTACAATCCCTGGCCATCTACTTCGATACGGATTCTTCTAGCATGGCCGGTCTACCGCCATACGAGGCAAAGAGAAAATTCATGGATATGGTATGCCATAGTCGTGCTTATCGCCACAACTGACACACGTTGGCAGATTTCCCTTGATGTCGAAAATTCGCCTCACCAATTCATCCTCAGTCCTGTCTCAGGCGAGGGAAGAGTAAGCGCATTTGTTGAATGACGTGGGTATGGACTTACCGGTTTCTCCGAGATTGTCGTGAACAATAAAATAGATGATAGGACACCTCGGTTTGATGTGAATCTACATTTTGAGGAGATCGCCGTAGCATTGGACGACAATCAGTACCGGGATATTATCTCCCTTGTGGATATGTATCATTATTTTGTCCGTCAACATCAAGTAAGTTGGCCTTTTAGTCAAGGGTTACGGATGGCTCAAGTTTCCAGTACCGTAAATTCCGACCAAGTGATGAAGATTTTGCGACAAACGCTGCCAGGGCTCGTCTAAAATTTGCTGGTTCGGCCATTTTCAACAGTGTGCATGAGCGGCGGCGAAAATGGACTTGGGCCTACTTTGCGGAGCGTCGTGACGACCGAAATCAATACGTGGGGCTTTTTGAAAGAAAACTCATGAATACTCTTCGAGAACAAGTGCGTAAACTTTCAATGAGCAACTACCGTGTTTAGCCGTTCTTGGGACAGGAAACGGCTTTGATTATAGCCTTGGAACGCAAGCTGTCATATGAAGATATTCGCTTCTACAGGTCAATAGCGCGATCTCGCTTGAGGAAGGATATCGCACAACGGAAGAAACTCGAGGAAGAACGTGCACAGCAACAAGCGCGCGGCTGGACATCCTGGCTTTGGAGCTCCGCAACCTCCGATGTTTCGAAAGAAGATGCGACCTTCAATGGTTCGATGACTGAGGAGCAACGAAGGCAGCTTTACGATGTGCTCGACTATGACGATAAATCATCTATAGCTGCATCATTTGAAACGCCGCGCGATGCTGTCAAACTGCGCGTTGCGGCCGAGCTAAAGAGGGGATCTTTCGCATTGAAGAATCATCCCAGAGGAGCAGCCTTGGATGTCATTTCCATGATTTTCGAATCATTCCGTGCCGATTTTGTTCAAAGACCCGACAGTGTCGAAGCAGCGGTCTCTCTCGGAGGGTTGAGTGTCTTTGACGGGACTACCAAGAATACTCTTCATTCTCAAATTGTGCAAGTCAAGAGCCCTATAGATGGGCTGGCCAGGCCAGGGAAACACGCAGAGGTGGACGAGTCGTTTTTCTATCTGAAGTTTGAGAGCAATCCACTCGATAACCGCGCAGATACCGCTCTTACAGCTCGTATGCGCCACATGGAGATCATCTATCACCGAGGGTACGTTGAAGCGATCGCGAAATTTTTTAGGCCTCCCGAGAGTCAATTGGAATCA
>JBBPKG010000013.1:0-65438 GCA_038089115.1 Fistulinella cinereoalba | reverse complement strand
AGTGGAAGCTTTGCTCGTGAGTGAACTGATACATTTCCTCTCTCGCAAACTAACTGTATGCCAGAGCGTTGCCAGCCAGACGTTGGAGGGTTTACGCAAGGAGACTCGGGCTGGTTTGGAGCACGCATTGCAAGCTCATAAGACAATTGATCTTCAAGTGGACATGAAAGCACCTGTCATTATCATTCCGGAGGAGTACGTGCTCTTGCCGACCTTCTCCTATGCCCATCTGATTTTCCACCAGTGTTACCTCCTTCGATGGTGGCCACTTGATCATCGATGCGGGGCACATTGCCGTAGAAAGTGATCTCGCGGATAAAGATGCCATGCGCGAGCTGCATGCGAAAAAGAACCAGCAATATAGCGACGCTGACTATAAGCGATTAGAGTCGCTATTGTATGACAAAGTGATGCTTAAGCTAGAAGCGGCACAGGTAGTACACTTTTTTTGACCAGTATGCCTTGTGTTGACCTATCATAGTTTATCATAGGCACTAACTTGCAAGCATGTCGTGATGCATTAGCATCGAAAAATGGCGACCATCTCCATCTATTGGAACGTACTGACATCGATCTTCAAATGCAAAACTCGATTGTTCCAAGCGTCCTCAGTCTCCCTCGATTCAAAGTTTCCGGAAAACTGCGGAGTTTACATGTCAATTTGTCTGACGCGAAGTATAAGACACTCATGCGGTTAATTGACGTTACCATTCCAAGACTTGGCGAGGACTCAAAGCATAAGCCCAAGCCCAAGCCCTCTGCAGCATTCGTCGATACAGACACCATGGTCTTGCCTTTGTCTGCAGGATTATTTTCGCCCACAGGGCAGGAATATAATGTTGATGACAACCAATCTGAGCCTGCTTCTACCAGCCGCGATGAAATATTTTTTGAAGCAAATGATGGGTCCCCCGAGGTAATGTTTTTCGTCGTTTCTGCCTAGCCTCTTTGACTCGTGTATCAGAATCCGGAACTCCAGCAACACATGTTTGAGCTCGACTTTGCAGTAGATGATTTACGTGCATCAATTTCACGATCTGACCCAGACAGTGGCGAGAAGTCGCTTGGGTTTGTCACCTTTCAGTACTTCCGGCTGGGTCTGGTGTTGCTGAAGTACAATTTAACCGTGGATATCAATCTCAGGTGAGTTTAAGCATGGCAAGCCCAGGTTGTAGCTGACAATTTGGAAGAGCATTGTTCATGAACATCACGCAGGCTAAAAGGGATCCGATCCGATTCATCTCGTCGGATTCTACTGATAGCGATGGCAACAAGGACCTCCTCTCGGTCTCGTACATGCGCGTCCAGAGGAATTCTCCAGATTTTTCTACAGTGTACGACAGCATTGAGCAAAATATCGATGTCCGACTATCAACATTCATCTTCAATGCCGCACCGGAGCCTGTCATCTCACTGTATGATTTCCTCATCACCACATTCGTTCCGCGAGGGGCGCCTGCAACTGTTGAGAACTCGACACCTGCAGGCGCAGTGGAGGTGCAACCTCGATCTACCACTACTACCCGTATCGCCGTGAAGCTTGACAGCATCAAGGGTGAGTGACGGAATACGTAGTCCCGCGCCGATTCGCTGACCTCTGCAACTAGTTGTGCTGATCAACAACCACGCCAACTTGGCAACTCTCTCGCTTTCCACCGCTTCTGTTCTCATGGTTTCGGGATCGCACACCATGTGTGTCACTGGTCGTCTGGGGAGTTTGGCACTAAGCGATGATCGCTCCGTGGAAGTTTGCCGAGAGGAGTTTAAGCAAATTATGTCTATTGAAGGCAGCAATTTTGCTGAGTTCAGATATCAGACCTACGACCCCGAGGATGAGGGTTATTCTGGCATCAAGTCATCCATTTACTTGGCCGCGGGCTCGGTCAAAGTTCACTTCCTCGAACAACCTTTTCACGACATTTACTTATTTTTCACAAAACTCGCGAAACTGAAGGTCTTGTACGACACAGCCCGAGACGCAGCTGTACAGCGAGCCTCCGAAATTGAACGCATGCAGTTTGAGATCTCGGTGAAGAGTCCCATTGTTGTCTTTCCTTCTAATCCTGCACAGCTTCCCGACATTATCACAATGCGTCTGGGTGCGGTCACGGCGAGCAACTTCTTTGATGGCGATATATCTAGGATGTCAGCGAGTCTTCGTGGTCTACAACTGGTGTCAGACTTCTATTATGATGGTATACTGTCCACGCTCAAGATTGTCGATGACATCAATGTCGTCGGTGATGTCTACCAGCGTGTAGACATGGATCGCTCTCAGGATCATGAGACTCCGGATACTCATGTAAGTCTGATTTTCTAGTACAGAGGCCCCATTTCTGACCGCGATGACAGATTGCCGTCCGAATATCTGACATAAAACTCTACCTAACTCAAATCCAATACGAAATTCTCATCGGACT
Source organism: Fistulinella cinereoalba (assembly GCA_038089115.1). Lineage (NCBI taxonomy): Eukaryota > Fungi > Basidiomycota > Agaricomycetes > Boletales > Boletaceae > Fistulinella > Fistulinella cinereoalba. The sequence goes on along the minus strand of JBBPKG010000013.1, from coordinate 63,018 downwards.
GCTCCAGTCAATGCCGCGTGTGCTTGCCGGCGCTTCCGAAGGCAACACCAATGCCATCCAGATAGCGGCCCCAATCTCTGAAAATCCCTCCACTAGTCGCGAGGTACAAAAGTCCCTCGCCAATCTGGAACCTGAGATCCGCGCCTCCTCTAATCTTGACGGTAGTCATCCTTGGACGACTGTCGATCTGGTCGCGTCCATTTCCACTGTCAAACTGCATTTATATGACAGAGGGGCAACCATGGAGAAAAACCTCAACGATCATGGGATTTCCCGATTTGCTCTGCATGATGTTAGTCTACGCTCCAAGTCAACGTCTGACGGGGCTTCGGAAGCCCAATTAATCTTACGATCATTCACTATGAATAATACCCGGCCTGGGGGATCCAAGTTCAGGGAAATCGTCCCCGCTGCCGATCATGAACGAAACCAGTTTATGGTCCTTTACACTTCATCTGGTACCTCGGCGCTTATAATCATGACGGTTGATGCTCCGCACATCATATTCTCTGTGGAACCCATCTTCGCGCTGCTGTCGTTCTTCACGAGCGCACCCTCAAGTCCAAAAGTCTCTAACAGAAACAGCGAAAGGGAAACCAGGAAAGAGCCATCCACGCATTCTACAACCGACTTACGTCTCGAGTTTCACGACGTCTCCGTCAGCGTGCTCGAGGATGATACCGACATATCTTCGCAGGCCATTAGATTCCACATCAACCAAATCCTGATGTCCCAACAGGTCGGCATCGGCCTGGGTTTGTCGTGGATAAGATACTAATTGATTTCAGGGCATTCTGGCGGTGAGCGTGACACGGCTTGGCATGTCGTTGATGCGGATGGGGGCAGAATCAGACAGTGTGCGCTTTTTGGACGATGTTGATCTATCGTTTTCCCTCGACAGCCGGACTTCTCAATCGGAGCAAAGCATATCGATGGAAAGTTCATTGACAGAGATAGTCTTTCGGGCATCATACCGTGATATCCTGCTCATCACCGCGATTTCTACGAAGGCTATCGATCTGTACGCAAAGTCGCAACGAAATACATCGTTCGATGCAAAACAGTCGAACGTGCAGACTGGGACTACTCGGTCTGCGCTGTCTATGGCAGCTGCGTCACGAGCACCCACGAAAGCACATATCTTGATATCCAAGGAGCAGGTATGTACCTACCAGCATACTAGTGTATCACAGGTATCCAACGGTTGTTCCGTAGTTGAAAGGAAGCATCGATGGTTTTAGATTGATCTTAATCGGGGATCTGCACGAACAGCCTATGCTTCAATTCAATGTGAAGCCATTTGTTCTGATGGCTAAGGACTGGTCCTCTGCGGTGAGCCTTTGCGGCAAAATTGATCTCGCGAGATTGACAGGCAAGCTAGCTACAAGCGTCGGCCGTCATAGAGACGCAGATCAACTACTGGAATCTCACAAATTCGCACTGGGAACCTCGTATGGTCCTCTGCAGTCCTAGCCCGTTAAATGCCTAACCTGCTGATCTTAGTTATCGATCCTTGGAAGTTTACGCTCTCGGTAAATTTGGTGACTAGCCCGTGTGAATGATCTTCGCTGACAATGAGCACCACAGCTGAGTAGGGAGCATGCCTTCAGTGCTCTCAAGGTCTCGATGGCTGCTCGTGAACGCCTGGATCTAAATCTCAGCACCACGTTTGCAGAGCTTGCAACAACCTCTGTCGCCATGTGGGGACGAGAACGCGAGCAAGTTCTACAGAAAGACCGCGGAAGCTTTGCCCCGTATCGAGTTCGGAATCGCACGGGCTCTCCTATTTTTGTCTGGGCGGACAATGATACCAGTGAAGGGACACAGGAGAGCGATGCAGTCAAACTTAATCATGACCAGATGATAGACTGGCGATTTGACGACTGGAAGAAGATGCGAGAGGCAAGTCCATCCGATAATCCTTCATGCCATCTTCTAATTTTTCTAGCATGGCGTGGCGTCTGAGCAACATAACATCGTCGTTCAAGTTGTAGGAAAGCCGTGGGAGGCCATTAAAGGCATTCCGGTTGACAAGGAAGGAGAGTTCACCTTCTCATTACGGCCGCGAATGGAGAAATATACAGACCGTCTGCTGTGCGCTGTAACTCTGGAAGACAATGTCAAGATAGTGACTTTGCGCTCAACTTATTTGGTGGAGAATCTCACATTCTACCCATTGGAACTTATGCTGGTAGATCACACTGGGCATCCCGTCTACTCGTTGGAAAAGATTGGTTCGTAGTCACTGACTGGGATTCTCGAGTTGTTGGGCTTATGACCATGAAGCTCCTGGCCAAGACTATGCACTGCCCATCGAGGCTGTCACGCAAAACAGGGTTAAACTGCAGCCTGACCGTAAGCATAACGCTCTTGGCACATGCCCGAACTCAATGGATATCATTTCAGAGGGCTTCGGTTATCGCTGGTGTTCATCTTTGCGGTTTGAGGATCTAATTTCCAAGAGATCATTTTCTATTAGTTGTCCCCATAACGATCAGCGGGAGGCTCCCTTCCGCTTCCAAGCATGGGTACAGACAGACTCCACCGACCCGGCGGCACGGTGAGTTTGATCTGACCTCCCTGATGCCTTTTGACACAGTTCCTTAGGAAGTCGCCTAAGATCAAGCTGAAACTTCGTGCTCCGATAGAGCTGGAGAATTTGCTGCCCTATAATCTCCAGTACCGCATATACGACAAAAATGCTGATCAGAATTGGAAAAGCTATTTAAGAAAGGGTGGCGTGATGCCTGTGCACTCCGTGGAATTGGACCATCTGGTTTTGCTGAATGTGGAAGTGCAAGACACGGGTGAGTACAATGAGTTCCCGAGACGCATAAAACTCATGCCCTGCAGTGTTCAAGCCAAGCGACTTTGCCATCATTAATGCAGACCGTCACGCTGACTTTGATATCGAGTCGCGATTGTCACTTCGCGACGAAATCGGTCGGAAACTGCACCTCAGTCTCTATTACGTGTATGTAACTTCTTTCTTTTCCGATACGGCAATCTGACCTACTTATAGTCGATATCCTGATTCTGGAGGAGCATTCAAAGTCCAGATTTACTGTCCATACCTTGTCGTAAACAAGTCTGGCATACCCTTCACCGTGAAGACAGCTCGAGCCAATCGCCCAGTCTCTCCGTCGGATGTTGCTGGCGATACTCGTCCAGGTATGTCCAGGCTATTCAGGATCTCATTCTATCATGTACTCACGTGCCTTGAAAGACGTCCTTGCGACCCCTGTACCGTTCTGTAAGTTTGATGTCTCGCTCACTACTAATGTGCTCACAGAACAAATAGTACTGTCTCATCCACAAAATAATGCCCATGCATTTGTTTTCAAAGTTGGGGAATCCGGTTGGTCGAGCGTACAGTGTCTTCTTATCGCTTCGAAGTTTCACGAACCCTGACGCCCCGTGATTACTGAAGGTATTCAGCCTTGAAGCACCAGCAGCTGACGCAGAGATGGTCATTCCATCCGTGAGGCAAAAGAATGAGGAATATCATTTTGGGTTGTCGTGGACAGAGGGATTGGGCAAGTACAAGCTCATCAAAGTGATCACAATTTCGCCAAGGTTTATGTTGAAAAACGACCTACCTTTCCCGGTCCAATTCCGTGAGTACAAGGGTCTGCCACGCGGTAGGGCTGTTCTGGACCCAGGAGAACGTCTCCCGTTACAAATCATGCAAGCTGGGGAGGAGAAACTACTTACCGTTGCATACACCGGCCTCAACACACGGTGGTACGCGGACAGTAGCAAAAATCATGCCACTCAAACTGAACATTATTATCAGGTCGTCTCCCGTCAATATTCAGGACATCGGAAGCGTTCATCTCCGGGTCCCCGGAATATCCGACAGCAACCAGATGGGTATTGTCATGACCGACATCAAAATTGACGGATCCACGTTTTTCGTCACAATTCACGAAGCAGACGGATGGCCCTTTGAGCTCGAAAATGACAGCGATTATACTGTCTCTGTGTGCCAATGGGTAGCTTTGCTTTCAACTTCATCCCGCAAAGCTAGTTAACGTCCATATTTAGGACTTGGATCGGAATGAGGTAGATGCAGTGAAATCAAGTATCCCGCGATACAAGCTTGCACCCCATTCAATTATGCAATATGCATGGGATCAGCCTGCTGCAAGGGAGAAAAAGCTTATGTTGATGATTAACGATGCACGCCGTGTGGTTGACATCATGGAGATTGGTGTCCTTGTTCCATTTAGATTCCAGGTTCGTTTCCGTGTTATCTTGTCTTTGTTTGTTGACCAGCTTGGAGTATAGGATCGTCAACGAACACGTGCTGTATCGCTGGATGTACGAGCAGACGGCCGAAAACAGATATTGCGCATGACTCCTTATGTTGCAGAGCGTAGTCTCTATAAGCCCAAACATCGATCCCTCACGGGCTCTTTATCCCGATCCGACACACTGGGGAGTATGGAGGCCTTTGAAGCTATCTCAGAGGACGCCACACCTACACTGAAGGTCGAGGTAGATCTCGCAGGAATAGGAATATCCCTCATCAATCGTAAGATGGTTGAGGTGGTGTATGCCTCGCTGGAGTCCTTGCGTTTCGAATACAACAATTCCCCAGTGTCGCAGGCGGTCACGCTATGCTGCGGATCTCTTCAGATCGACAATCAACTTCACGATGCGTTGTACCCTGTTCTCCTCCAACCAAGCCCTGTTTTCAAAGAGGCTAGCGGTACTGCGGCCGTGCCGCCAACAATCCAAGCCTCTGTCGTCTGGCTCAAGGACCAAGGTAGGGAGGATATATGACCAGGATTCCGTCTATTCAAATGGCTTCGCAGAGCACGGTGTCCTTTTCGTTAAATACTGTTCGATTTTGTTGCAGGCGTTGACAATCGAGGCTGACGAAGATTTCCTCTTCGCCATTTATGACCTCACACAGATCAAAGGCGCTTCGTGGGAGGAGAACGTGGAGGAGTGGGTCAATTATGTTGTCTTTGGGTCTTGCTCACCTCTTCGCAGTCTTCTAATACAGCATCCAGAAACAATACCAGACCCCTTGCCCACTGCTCCTGGGCGAGATGTATATTTTGAGGTGCTGCAGCTGCACCCTATCCAACTGACCCTATCTTTTATGCGAACTGAACGGGTTAGTAGTGAAGAAAAGTAAGTGCACGCTTGCCTATTGTATAGAACAAACGCGTTTATGTCGGTGCAGACTGAGCATTCGGAATCCGCTGGCGGTGGTTGTGAACGCGCTAACTATGACACTGGGCAACGTCAACGATGCACCTCTTGAACTTAATGCCCTCGCCATCACGGATATGCGACTGACAATACCCGAATTGCAAACTCGTATCACTTACCACTACCGTCAAGATGTGCTGCGGCAGCTGTACCGTATTCTTGGTTCCGCTGACTTTATTGGGAACCCGGTTGGCCTCTTTACGAATGTGAGCTCTGGCGTGGCAGATATATTTTATGCTCCATATCACGGGGTTGTCATGCACGGAAACAAGGAATTGGGTATCGGAATCGCGAAGGTATTGGATTGTTCACACTGATTTGCCATGAATCCTGACCTGATGTCTAGGGCGCCGCTAGTTTTGTTAAAAAGACGGTGTTTGGTCTGTCAGACAGTGTCACCAAGTTTACAAGCAGTCTGGGCAAAGGTGTGCCATCTACACCTGTCCAATGATCTCTTTCTGACCTGACTCTAGGCTTGTCCGCCGCGACATTTGACGCGGAATACCAGGCACAACGGAGGCTGTCGCAACGTCGTAATCGGCCCCGTCACGCCATGTAGGTCGTTTCTCATTCCCCTTGTTCCGTATTTACACCCCTTATTAGTTATGGTGTAACGGCAGGTAGTGAAGCCCTTGCTACCAGCGTCGTCAGTGCAATGGAAGGTATTGTGGTATGTAGAAGGAATGATTGCAGGAGAGTGATGCTCATGCAATGCTAGACAAAGCCCATTCACGGTGCGGAGACGGAGGGTGCGATCGGCTTCTTCAAAGGCATTGGTAAGGGCTTAGTTGGGTGCGTATGCATATTAGGTGTGACTGGGCGTCGTAATAAATCCATCTGATGACAGTGCACTGACCAAACCGGCGGTTGGCGTGTTCGATCTCGCATCAAACGTCTCTGAAGGTAGCTTAGGTGTTTCTTGTGTCGGTACTCTTGATCGATCGTGCATGCTAGGAATAAGAAACACGACAACCGTTTTTGACAAACCAGAAAGGGATCGCGTCAGGCCGGTGAGTAACCCTCGTAGATCGTACCGTCGGCGCTGTGTCTGACTTTTGATGATTCGTTTCCAGCCAAGACAAGTCCCTCCAGATGGAGTCTTGGTAGTACGTGCGACGACATAGTACTTGGATTTGGACTGATGGTAAATGAGCACAGCCGTTTTCGAGCCGCGAGGCGCTTGGACAATATTGGATGAGAGACCTGGAACAAGGTGCATACAGGAACGAATGCTACGTCGCTCACATTGGTATGTGCTACAGTGTCTATATGCTTGGTAGATCTAGACACCCCGACATGCAGGTGGCGAGAACGTCGTTTTATTGACCACCGCACGAATACTCTCGTTTTGGTCAAAAAAGTTGCGGTTGGACTGGGATCTACCCCTGACCATGGTCCAGGGCGTCACCACCGAGGACAACGGAATTCGGTTTTCTCACAAGTCAGGCAAGGACCAGGACAAGTTTGTATTGATACCTGACAAGAACGCACAAGCGTGGTTTTTTGGGCAAATTGCATCAGTAGTGAAAGCGTTCAATAACAAGCGCAGAATGGACTAGGGCCAGAGCTCATAGATCAGATTGGATAAGGCAGCGACTGTACAGTATCAACGTAGCACCCTCGTACTGCTGTCCATGTCATCATAATATGTGCAATCGAACCGAACATGTTGCAAAGGTATGAACAACACGAGTGAAATAAGAAATAAGTGTAACGAAAAAGGAGCGGAAGGTGGAAACGATTGGAGGGTTAGCGCGTATTCCGACGATTGGGTAGTATTGGTATACATTAACTGGGGTATCTTCCTGTCGATGACGAACACACTAATCACTAACCTGACGCGAGCGTGCTGAAAAGTTGCGTCCGTTCAACGACGCAAGGTCGGACAAACTGCTGGGACTGGCCTGCGGCACCGCGGTCGCCGTGCTGGATAGCCGTGTCCTCACAGGCAGATCGGTATACTCCGTGATGTGTCTCTTACCTCCGCTATAGTCCTGGTCAGTGGACGTTCCAGAGTCATCCGAGTCATGTCGCTTCTTGCTCTCAAAGCTGCCGTAACTGTCGCGTGGGCTCGCAGAGCAGGCACTCTGAAAGTCGGTGTCAGACTCGTCGGTAGTGGTGGTGATCGTCGGCGTCAAAGCAGGGGTCGTAGGCGCGGTCGTAGGCTCCGGGGGGGCAAGCGCCGTCAAGGACGCTCCTGAAGCAATTTTTCGGACGGGTGGGTGAGCGGTCTCCGTAGTCGGTGTCATGGGATCGGCCCCATCGGTCTCAGAATCAAGGTTCTTGGCCTCCCGTTGCAACAGTGGCGAACCATTATTCGGCGTGGAGGAATGTCGCGGAGTTGCCGAGGCGACGGTCTCGATGGAATGGCGTGTGATGGTGCCTGTGCCAGTTCGGTTGGTAGACGCCGTATCGCTGCGTTCCCTACGCTTCGCTTTGATCGGAGGATTGTTGATGAGTTTGACGCCGCGTTGGCGCGAGCGGATGGGCATGACAGCGGCGTCCGAACTCTCGTCGGCACGATCGTCGGTCGCGTAGTCGGACCCGGCGCTCCTGTATCCCGCACCTCTCTTCTTGCGTTCTTGCACATTCTCCGATGCCAACGCGGTCTCGAGCTGCGTAACAGAGTATGTGAGGACGACGGAACCAACAATGGTCTAACCACTGACCTTTTGCTGAATTTGCAGCACCTTTTGCGCGATCTTGTCACTGCGTTCGCTGATACCCTCGTCCACGGCGATCATGCCGTCTTGGGTGACCTCACTCTGTGTGGCCGAGAATCTCTTCTTCTTACTCGCGGACACAGAGGTCTCTTCCTCCTCTGTGATGGTGTCTTCCCGCTCGGATTTGTTAGCGACCAACGTATCGTCTACGCCACGCTCATATGCCTCCGCAAGAGTGGACTCGGTGCCGAAACTGCGCAGCCGAGAACCATGTTCGGGAGATCCGTTCTTTACAGCATCGCTAGCTCGCCTGGAGCGTGCCCCGCTGGCGGACCTTGCGGAACCAGACATGCGTGAGCCAGGGCGGGAGAGCTCTCCGCCATAGTCGGAATCATCGACGTCGACAGCCATGGATGCGAGTGCGCGCTCGATCTGCGCTTCCACTTCAGCAACCATCTCTGCACGTTCTTGTTCCATGCGTTCCATTGTCTCTCGCATGCGTTCCAGCTCGATGAGTGCGTCCTTGTGTGCTCGCTCCGTATCGGACAGTCCTACATCCCGTCAATGAACGGGGACGGGAAAGCCGGTCAAGATGACTCACGGGACTGAAGTTTGGCCTTTTCGGCAGCGGTCAAAGTGACGAGCCCGCTCAACCTCTTGGTTTCCCTCTGTTCCTTGCCGATCTTGCCCCTCAGTTGGTCAGCCTCTACACTCAGTTTCTCAGCGTATTGCTCGAACGTCACGAATTTGTCTCGCCACAAGTCGGCTTCGGTCATGAGGAAGTTGAGACGACGAGACAGACGGCCGATCTTTGTCTCGAGATCATCCCGCGCATCGACGAAAGCGGTAGCACGCTTGCGAATGGACAACTGAATGAGCTGCTCCGCGACAGTCAATTGTGGCAGGCGGCGAAGGGTGCCGAATGAGGAAAGCCGCTTAAAGAGAGAAGGCTTCCTGAACTGCAAGCGAATAAGCACAGTGCATGCATGCTCAGGGATTATGAACCAGTCACCTTGTCCTCCAGCACACTATCAAAAGCTTGAATGATGCGTGTGGAATGCCACCATTCGGGTGCTTTGATCGTGTCGGCGACGGCGGCCATCTCTCCACCTCTCTTTGCCTGCACTTTGCATACTGGGCGGAACCGACCGGCAGGGAAAGCTTCTTTGAACTCACTGTCAAAGATGTCAGATGCGGGGATGTGTGATGGGACGGGACTTACGAGGGTACACTGTGGTCTGGATGATAATGATGCTCAAAGGCGGCCACCAATCGCTGTCTGTACTTTTCGCGCTGCTGCTTGACGGACACGACGCCGGGTGGTGGCGAGGGGCAGCTGAGATAATTGATGTCCCTGCAGGGTGACCCAGCGGTGAGACATATGCAGCACATTATTAAACTAAAAGTGCAACGCACAAGTCGATGACACAGACTTCCGGGGCAGGCCGCACGCTATACCTCGCCTCCGTCGCCAGGCCCAAAATCCAGGGACCAGGGTCGTCAATGTAAATCTTAGCGTCACGTGCATGGACAGCTGGCAGAGCAATGCCGCTCCAGCCACGTAGCTCGACGAGATATTTGATAGTAGAGACAGCAATCTGTGAATCAGATGAGATCAAGACAAGAGGAAAGACTATCGCTTACGCCGAGCATAGCAGGGTACCGAGAGTAGAACAAAACACGACCGGTGGGTGCCAGCGCAATCTTGGCAAGTGAGCTCAGGGCAGACGGCAGCGCGGAAAATTGGGCTACGCACCTCACACGCCGTCAGCACGTTATCGATGTTGAGACACTTGAATAGCGGCCACATGGTGAAATTGATATCTACCAGACCCCTGCCAAAGTCGAGACCGCCGGGGAATCTAGCGATGACCTCGAGGCTGGTGTCCTCGTTGCTGGTTCCATTGGAGGAACGGCCGGCCAGAGGAGAGAGGGAGGCGTCGAGTTTGATGAGTTCGCCGGCACGGGGGGCAGGGTGGGCAAGGATCTTCGAGATCTGCAGTGTATGTGACTGGACGTCCTTGGAGAAGCGGGCCCAGGAAAGAGTAAGATAGTCCCTCATGAGATCGTAGATGGGGTGGCGGGAGACGAGAGCTGTATCTGTTTAGCGACGCGGCGGAGTGGGGGTGAAAATACTCACACAACGCGTACGGGAGCCAGAAGACGGTGTCACCCGGGAGGAAGAGGGTGCTCTCGCCAGGGCCGTGGCCGCCGACGGTGCTGGCAACATCAAAGTCGCTCTCGCTGATGGCGCCGGCGTCGGTTTCGACACCCTCGCCGTCGGTCTCGCCGTCTGTGCCAGACCAGGGACCGCGCGCGCCGCGTTTTCCGACGCGGCGGTTAGCGTCGCCGGCGGGGTTGGTCGTGGATGGATGGCCGATGGAGGAGCGGAGGACCTTGAGACGGGAGGCGACGAGGGACTGGGCGCTTTCCTTTCTGGCCCGACCAGCCTCGAGTGTCCTGCGGATGGCGGCACTGCGCTCAGCGTCGGCATGGCTCCAGACGGTGAGGCAGACGCCGTGGTAGGTGACTGTGCCAGCACCGGCGACACCGGCGACGGCCTGCTTCTCGTAGAGGGGAGAAGGCGGGGCAGAAGGCGGATTCAGTACGGAGGGAGGGCCGAGGAAGGCGGAGGAAGGGCGGGCGTTGGCAAAGGGGTCGTCGGTGTAGGGGTAGGCGAATGTGGGGGCGGCGGAAGAACGATCGGCGGTGAGGACGGAGGCTCTGAGAAGGCCGATGTCGGAGGGGGCGGGTGCGAGCGGGGTGGAGGGGGCAGGGAGGGTGAAGGTGAAGGTATGGATGGTGCTGGCGGGCTGGAGGGTGGAGGCGATGATCTCGACCTCGCGGGTGAAGGAGAGCTTGAGGGCCTTTGAGAGCATCTTGCCGACCTCTGCCTTGGAGAGGGCGCCGGCGCCCTTGAGGAGCTCTGCGGGCTCGCCCTTTGCGGTCTTTTTCTTCTTCTTGCCGCCGCCTGCGCCGGGGGAGACGGTGCTGCCGAGGACCTCCGGGCGCCACCAGCGGGCGACGGCGCCCTCGGAGTGGTGGAGGCCGAGGACAGAGTCGGGGTCTGCGAGGGTCCAGGTGTGGGGGCTCTTTGGGAGGCCGGAGACGAGGTAGAGGGAGGTGAGGGGGAGGGTGGGGATGTGCTGGGTGGGCGTGTTGGGGGCGGAGCGGGTGGACAGGATGGAGTTCCTGTTGGACGCGGGTATGGGCTCCATGGAGTTCCTGTGCGCGATGCCGAGGATGCGAGAGGCCTTGTCGACGTGGCGGGGGGACGGGGGCGCGAGGGCGGCGGGGGGCGAGACGGTGATGTAGTCGAGCTCGTCGGCGAGGGCGGGGCCGTCAGAGGTGGTGGGAGGATCGGGACAAGACGCGCTGGCAGTCGAGTTCACGGACGGCTTGCGCGACAGCTCCGATGTCGACTTGCCCATCTCGCGTCAACAGAAGGGAAAAAAAAAAAAGGAGAGACGGGGTGTAGTTTGGAAGAAAGTCGGCTAATGATCCATATTACTCAAGTCTCCGCGCGCCTTCTATCACCGACACCGTCTGCCCGCCGACCCAGGTCTGCCCAGGCGCCACGCTCGCGTACCCCCGCACATGCCCCGGCTCCACGCACACGTACCGCTCCCTGTCCCATGTCAGCACCGCGTCACCACGCCATCGTGCACGCACCATCCCCCGTCCTCCATGTCCCCCATCTTCCTCCCCGCCGCCTCCCGCGGGTTCCACACCACCACGTCCTTGAGCCCCCTCACCGCGATCGCGAGCCCCCCGCCCGGCCACGTCAGCTCGTACCGGTCCGTCCGAGTGTCTTCGTAGACAGCGTCCGTGTGGTTCCTCACGTCCACGCCCGCCCGCCTCTCCGTCTTGGCGGTGTTGCGTCCCTGCTCTGTCCCCTCCGTCTTGTCGTAGTACGTCTTGTTCTCCAGCGGAAACACGAGCACTTGGTCCGCCGGCGCGCGAATGTAGTTGTGCAACAGTGCCTGGAACGTCAGCATGTCCGGCGGATACGCGCCCGATGTCGACGTGTTCGTCACATGGAGGTCCGTGCTCAGTTGGTGCTCCGCCAGCGTCACCACGTACGCCAGCTGGAACGATCGATCATACGTCGTCGCGATGCTTGGCGTTTGACCCAGCGCTATGTCGCTCCTGAGCATCCAGCGGACGTATCGATGCAGATCGCTCACTCAGACGGACAGATATATCCGACGCATCGTCCGTGACGACGTCGTCAAACGTCCACACCTGGTTCCTCGCGAACCCGTGCTGCGGTAGCCGCGCGTGCTCTGGGTGGCTCGGCGGCCCAAAGCACGGAAACACGACAGGGATGCCCCCCCGCACCGCCTTTGAGCCGTCCACCGCCGCCTTGGAGGACAGAAAGAGCCTCTCGAGTGGGTCCGGGTTCGTCCGACTGCCCGTCTTCCAGGATATGATGTTGGCGCCGTAGAGGAGCAGCTCCACCGAGGCGCCCTAGATAGACCCACGATGAGCGCGAGACGACAGTGCAGGGCTAGATATACCTTGGGATGCTTGAGCACGATGCGGCCGTCGACTTGCTCCACGGGCATGATATCGCTTGTGGCTGAGTGGTGTTACTGAGCGGCGGGCCCCAAAACAAGATCATCGCCATCGCCCACTTCGTGCTCATCCATCCACCATGGACTCCTCCTTCAACCTAGAAGACGTCCGTTCTTCCCTGTCTCCCAATGCACGTCAACTCATCTCTCCCTAGATTGCTCCGATTGCCGTCCTCATGGACGAACTGCGCTCAGAGGATGTCCAACTACGACTCAATGCAATCCACAGCATACCCACAATAGCCCTCGCTCTCGGCCCTGACCGCGCACGCGACGAGCTCGTTCCTTTCCTTCAGGACTCCGTCGACGATGAAGACGAGGTCCTCCTCGCCCTGGCAGAGGAGCTCGGCCGCAATTTCGACGAATACATCGGCGGCTCCCAGTACGCCCATGTCCTGTTGGGACCCCTAGAGAATCTGTCCGCCGTAGAAGAGACCTTGGTCAGGGACAAGGTATTTTCCATCCCCATCCCCTTCATCATCCTCTCATCCTCCCCGCACAAGGCCGCGGAATCCATCTCCAAAATAGCTGCCGTTCTCTCAACCGCCCAGATAGAAGAATATTACATCCCTCTCTTGAAGCGCCTGTCCCAGGGCGAATGGTTCACTTCCCGCACTTCCTCGGCTGCACTCTACTCCCCCGTCTATCCCAAAGTATCGCCCATCATCCAGGACGAACTCAGAAAAGCGTTCGCTGCCCTCGGCGCTGACGATACGCCCATGGTTCGACGCGCGGCAGCCCGCTGGCTCGGCGTGCGTATCACACTCCTCATATCCATCATCGACTAACAACCGCGTTCGTGTAGCCCTTTGTCAAGAACCTCTCCAAGCACCATGTCCTCTCAGATGGTCTTCCCATCTACCGCAGACTCCAGTCGGACGATCAGGACTCTGTCCGTCTACTGACTGTCGAAGATCTGATCGTCATTGCACAACAGCTCACGCCCCCCGAAGTAAAGGAACAACTCTTGAAGCAAGTAAGACATAGCATTGCCGATAAGAGTTGGAGAGTACGGTACATGGCTGCCACGCACTTTAATGAGGTCTGTCTCCACCAAACTCGGCCTGCCTGGTGCTCATGGATCACCCTTTAGCTTGCGGAGGCAGTCGGCACCGAATTGGTCAGGGAGGAGCTGATCGGGCACTATGTGCAGCTCTTGAAAGATAACGAGGCTGAAGTGCGGACCGCCGCTGCTGGACAGATCCCGGGTACCATTTTATAACGCATGCATCTATCGTCGCTCATCTCGCGATCCTAGGCTTCTCTAAACTTCTCGACAGGGACGTCATCTTGGCGCGCATCGTACCCTGTGTCCGTGATCTATCACACGACACATCGCAGCACGTCAGAGCCGCTCTTGCAAACCAGATCAGTGGACTCGCTCCACTTCTCGCTCGCGAAGCAACCGTCGAACATTTGCTTCCCTTGTTCCTCCATCTGTTGAAGGACGAGTTCCCTGAAGTCCGCCTGAATGTTATCAGCAAACTCGAAACGGTCAATGGCGGTACAAAACCTTTTTTCGTCTTGATGCTTCACTCTGAATCGACTCTCTTGTAGTGATCGACATCGAGCTTCTATCAGAGAGCCTTTTGCCTGCCATTATTGAACTTGCGGAAGACAAATCATGGCGTGTCCGGCAAGCGATCATCGAGTACATCCCTCTTCTAGCAACCCAGTTGGGCAAACCGTTCTTTGATGACCAACTTGGCAACTTGTGCATGTCCTGGTTGGGGGATACCGTATTCAGTATACGTGAAGCCGCCACTATCAACCTCAAGAAACTGACCGAAGTGTTTGGTGTTGAGTGGGCCAAGGTTGCCATCGTTCCAAAGGTCGTGGGCATGGGCCAGCATCCTAACTACCTGTACCGGATGACTACTGTGCAAGCTATTACGGTCCGTTTGTACCCAAACAAGGTCCAATTTTACTGACACCGCGACCTAGACCATTTCCCCTACCTTGACATTGTCCATTATCCAAACGGAAATCATAACACCGCTATTGCAACTCGCTGTTGATCCGATCCCGAACATACGGTTCAATGTCGCAAAGGCTTTGGAGGTTCTGGCGGCTTCGTTTGGGAACACTTCCGAAGGCAAAGAATTTGTCAAGCAGAAGCTCATCCCTGTCCTGGAACAGCAAAAGAATGACGGAGACGCTGATGTTCGGTACTTCTCGTCACGTGCACTGCAAAAGGCATATTCAGTGCTAGAAAAGTCTGGTAGGAATTGGCTTTCTCCTCGAACAGACCGTACTCAACCTTGCCTAGGGTGAAGTGGAAATGCTAAGCGTAATACCCAACAGCACGTCCACGGACGATCATGCAAAGAGTAAAGAGTATTGTACCTTTCTGCAATCTAACCATTCTCGCGACAAGCGTCTGTGGGAGACTGTTCCCTCGTGACATGTGCCCAACATGGTCCGTGTTATAATCTTAGTTCGATATGAGAAACTACCCTAATTAGGTGCACAATACTTAATGGAACCGCTAATCTAAAAATTCAGTTGCGGACAAGCAAATGCGGAACTTGAACTTTGCAACGAGGTCCAATTGTCTCCGGCTCTTGATTGTCCACATAGGCTCACACCTACTGTTGTTGTTTATGTGGAACAAGAATGTGAGCGAATATAAGATCGGTCCCGAGTTCCCCGCCCTCCTGCCTTCCCTTCATTTGTCTGTGGGCTGTGCCCGTCTCCTCAATGTCCGGTACAGGACGTTTCTCTTGTGTGTTGCTTACCATCTGGGTGGCTCTCTCATTCCCTTCTGTAAATGGAACACGCAATGCTGGGCATTGCTCTTCCAGTGAATTCTGGTATGAACCGATTCGAGATTGCATACCTCTTGGCGGCCGATCGTCCCAGAGCGCTCCTTCGTAAGTGACGTTCTTCTGTATGTATAAGCAAGCCGATCAACATAAACTATCATTCTAGGAATGGAGTAACTTGTCCTGTTGAAGGAAGCTGGTATTGGTCAAAAGGTGCGCATGTTTTGGACTGTGTGTGAAGGCGCCTTACTTTATGCACAGGGCTATCGGCCTGCCTGCCTACCAGCCCAGTGTCTATTGCTTCGTCTCCGGGATCCATGACGTGTCCTTCCAACTATGCATGGGATGCCACGAGAAGCTTATGTAGCCAAACCAGCCATGTCCAACGTTCAGCCTCGTGCGGTGCCGATAAGTTTTGGTAAGGGTGTACGTATCATCCTAATGTATCTGGCTTCTCACAGCGCGCAGGTTTTCACAAAAATTGACCTGCCTTCCCGTTCGCGATTCGAGTGCTCCCACCACGCGTTGCCCATCAGAATGGTATTGGGACATCACGCTAGATAGCTGTGTGCCTACAACTCCGGAAGCACTCTCCAACCCGACATGCCGAGGATATCTCGTCTGGTCACAAACGGACCTGATATGTCAGTTCGGTGCGTCACTAACGCAAAGCTCTCCATCCGGGGCACCTTCGGCGCGGCCTTCGTCCTCTTCATCCCAACAACGTTCGCGTCGGCAGGTCGACAATGAAAAGTCACGTACCCTCAAGTTGTGTCCAGCTGAACTCGACGCGTGCCCGATATTGAGGGTGGGCGATCTGAGCGACTACGAATGCGTCGACCCAAAGTATGATCTCCAGCATTGTGGGGGCTGCTCTTTGGACGGCCGAGGAGAAGACTGTACGACAATAAAAGGCGCGTGGAACGTCGAGTGTGCGCAGGCGCACTGTTCTGGTTCGTACTTCTATCAGGGGTAAATATTGTATCGCCGACGACCGTCTAGTGTTGACTTGTAGGGCGGGATACACTCCGAGTGTCGATCGAAGGACTTGTGTCAAATTTTAACATTCGCTCATTTATTCAACCAATTCGTCATTCCCGAGACATTTAGACTATCACATTCTCTCCCTCTTCATGTTTACTGGAGATCGTTTCAATACGGTAGGCTAGTCCTTGCTATTAGCCCCTACTGTAACGTGGATTATGGTAATAACCAATGGTGTACTTTGCCTGCGCACGAGATTCAATGTCGGGAGACCCAGTCCGCTGGCAAGTACCGAGCTGCCTGTGGTGGCTGTACCGGGAACTGCCGGACGGACTATGATTCTGCGCTGGTCGCCTGTCGTCTGGAGTACCCGCCAAGGCCGTCGGGCAAGAACGTCGCTAAATCGCTGATCCACCGTTCTAAACATGGTGAGTGCGTCTCCTCGAGTTCCTTGAATCCGTCCTACCGAGTGCCGCCCGAAGTCACGCCTGGGCAGAGCTGGATGTACCTCTGACGGTCCGGATGACGTCCCGTGCGCTAGCTGACAAGCCTCCTTTTCAGGCCGACAGCTCAGCACCCATCACGGTGCGCACGCGCAAATTCATTACCAACCGTCTGCTCTCTCGCCGCCAATTCGTCCTCGATGTTCTCCACCCCTCCCGCGCCAACGTGTCCAAGTCCGACCTGCAGGAGAAGCTTGCTGCACTGTACAAGTCGGAGAAGGACCGTGTCGTACTCTTTGGCTTCCGGACACACTTTGGTGGAGGACGGAGCACTGGATTCGGTCTCATCTACGATGACGAGGCGTCACAAAAAAAGTTTGAGCCCAAGTACCGTCTAGTGAGGGTAGGTCTCGTTCATCGTTATCTATTGTCCCCGGCCCCTCATCTAGGATGTGTAGAATGGCCTGACACCCAAGGTTGAGAAACCTTCTCGTAAACTACGACATGAAAGAAAAAATCGCGCGAAAAAGGTTAGCTCATCCACGTAGTCCACGTTCCACCTCTGACAACGTTCGGACAATAGGTTCGGGGAACGAAGAAGCTCAAGGCTGCAGAGCCCCCAAAGAAGGGAAAGTAGTGGCTCGATGTCGACTCTGGGCTCTCCACCTCCTCTTCCCCTCAACAGTTATCCATTCGCATCTGTATATGTATATGGCACATGTCGTCGTATCCTGTCACGGATCATATGCACATGCAAACCGCCTCCAAAAGCTTTTCCATTAAGACAGATCTAAGTGTATCACGACTTATGTTGAATATATGATGGGTATATGCGAATAGTCCACGACTAACGACAGCCTAAAAGCCCAATTTTTTATGTATGATATCTGGATCTTCTTGATATTCCTCTGCTGAGACCCACATCTGCGAAGAGGGCATAGGTCATGATGTTCAAATTGCTATGCACACAACAGACCTTTTTAAAGGTCCCCAGGCCTGCAAGGATAGAGCCGCCTATCCAAGTAGAATACTTCCGCTCCGGTGGAGCGTATATTTTGATCTTGACGTCCTTTAAAGCCAACTTTTTTACCTCATTGAGGAGCCGATCACCAAAGCCTACAGTAGACAAGCACAGAATGTAACCACACCTAGTTATCGTGACTACTGATGGCTTACCTTTACATAATGTGCTACCCCCGCTTAGGACGATGTTCGAAAAGAGACTCTTGCGCAAATCCAAATCAACTCTGTTGATGGAATCGACTACAACCTGATGAACGCCGGCGTACTCCTGGCCGATAAGCTCAGGGTTAAACAGGATCTCTGGCGCTCTAAATCGTTCAGAGCCAAGCTGACAGCGGCTTCAAGATGGAATCATCATGCGAGACAGTTGGGGCTTACCTGTACGACGTTTCCATCAGGTAATCGAAATACCTCCGGGCGTCCAAGCGTGTCCTTCTCCTCTTTGGAGGGGTTCAATGCTATGTAGCAGCATTTTTCCTTGATTATCCGCACGACTTCCCGTTCCGCTGTTGTATGTAGATGATGACCGGACTTTCTCAGAAGCAACTGTAGATGGTCGGTGACATCTCTGGGAAGCTATTTCATATCCAAAGCTACACAACCAAGCAGAATGGCGCACCTTCCCGCGATATCCACCCGACGAATGGCGTGAGGCATCGAAAAGCCCTCGAATACAGGCACTGCATGAGTGACACCATCCCCCGAGTCGAGCACGATGCCTGTCGTTCGCCCCGAGGAATAGCTTCATTCCCACACAGTTAGTGGCATGCAAAAAGCCAGACCGGCTAGCTTACAGTGATAAAACGGCCTGCACCGAGAGGAATAATGCCGGGACATTGAAGGTATCAAAGAAAATCTGAGCGGCAACATCGCGATTGCTGCGAGGGTTCAATGGAGCTTCCGTCAAGAGAACGGGATGCTGGAAGGGAAGCGTCAGATGGAGCGCAAGTGGCGCTAGGATGATCTCGCCTCTTCGCTGAGCGTGCCGAGCTCTTCAGCATATATCCAGCTCCATATGCGTTCCATATCGTCCCAGTCAGTAACGATCCCGTGCTCCATAGGATACTTTATTTTCAATAGCCCACGAAACTCTTGGGCTCGGCGACCAATGAAGACATCCCCTTCGAGAGCACCTGCCATGACGCGTACATGCTTTGGTCGGCCGACACTAGCGCGAAGAGTGATGAATGTGACGTTGCGGGTCAAAACGAGGTGGAAACATACAATGATGGAAAGAAGCATTTTGGATGATCTTGACCAGCGAAGCCTGCCTTGATAGTACCTGAACCCTGATGGAGCGAGGTGAGCACACAGACGCGATGGGCGACAAGCAAAGCAAACATTGTCGATCACGACGGGCTGGTTGGTTAGGACATCTTCAAATTCGGCCATCTTTCGAGAGCGCGTGGGGCTGGTGGGTAGAAGAGTGATGGGGATGTGTGGGTGGCCAGGTGCTCGATGTCCGTGGTGATCAACCCAACCCGGGACGTTTTCAGCCACAACAAGGATCAACGCGGTCCACCAAGTCTATGCCACAGCTGCGTAGCCATAGTACCATTCTCATTCTTTGGCTTGCCCTCGTCCTACTACATGTCGTGCGTAGCAAACCCGTGCTTACCGTGCGAGACAGCTCAGTCCATTGTCAGGTACCTGTCCGAGGCAGCATAGGCAAATGGGAGGTCACCAACTTCTGCAAATGTACGTGTCATCGTCCGCGTCCGCCGTGGCAGACAAACAGGTAGCCTGCAGGTATCTGCTTCCAATCCAACTACTCCATTTTGCAAATGGACGCTCCAGCCGACCCGTCCAAACCGTGTCTGTCCTGCACCAAGCAATGGTGTCTGGACCGACAACTCTCGATTTGTGACGGGGCTTCTCTCGGGGACACAAATCCTGACACGGCATCAGGCAAGGAGGGTGATGTCGAAGCGAGATGTTTCCGTCAGCCTCGATGTTTTGGCGTTTGTGACGATGGCTCATACATATCTGGTTTAGAGCGCGATTCACCCAGGGACCAGCTCGTCGTCACCCTGTTTTTGTTGACTGTCTTTGGTCTGGTGCTGGGTGCTGGGGTCAAGAGCCGCATGCTAAGGGCAGGCATGGACCCCAATATTCCGTGGACAGTGGGCAGGCGGTGGTGGGAGGTGTGCTCATCTTCTTGCGTCAAATTAATCGCTCAATCTTTTTTTCTTTCCCCAGGAGTGGATGCCTCACCGCCACCCGGAGGAGCACGACCTTGGCGAGCGCAGCGTCCGCTCTTCGGGTGACAGAGACTATAGACTAGTTTCGGGGACGCTGCCCATGTAGATAGCCCGTCGGGTGACGCTGGATTGTTGACACTATCAGACGTGCTGTCCGCGACGATCTAAACTAGCGGGTTGTACTATCTGAGTGCAGCGAGGCGTCAACGAGGACGCTAAGCAGCATTTTACCGCGCACGATCTGACGTGAGACCTGCCGCTGGCTGGTCGATCGGGAGTTGTCACCGCCCTGTCACTAGTAGTCCTACCATCCGTGTAACTTAATAGCCGAGTCCGTGTTGTCGGGGCGCGCGTTCGATGGGTTCGCTCTGTTCCAGACCCAATGCCCATTCGGGAGGCCATCAAGTACTTGGCGGAGGTGCTGCGTCATCCTCAAACGCACAGAATCCTCAGTCTACCGCCGACGCCCGTGCCGCAGCTGCAGAAGCTGCCGAAAGGCGACTGAAATCGGTAAGCAGCCCGGTCTGCCCAGTTCTGGAGGCGATTCACCAGGACTCTGTCTCGACACTAGGCACAAGCACGCGGAACTCATGCGTCGAACCCGAAGCGGGGTCGTCTCGCTGCCCAACTCGAAGCGTCCAAGTCGGCGAAACCTGTGCCTGCATCGAGGCAAGAAGGGCCCCTTGTTGTGAGTGTGAATCTGATTTGACCGCCGCCCTGCCTCCTTTCATCAATTTCATCGCAGTGGGACTGAAATTTGAATAAAATCCTGTTCCAAGACGGCAACATCACCTGTGAGTCTGGCACGCGGACCGATATATTGGGGCGGCTCTCATCCCTAGCCATCAGGTTTTCTCGTGCTTCATCGATATGATCGCCGTGGCCACCTTTCAATTTCTATCGGCCCCGGCCCCGTCACACACGAATCAATATCGCTCCAAGTGGGAATCATTGATTCACCCCCTCGGGGTTATCTGGTCACTCCTTTTCAGTCACCGGCGAGCCCACGAGGCCTACACACGTTTATTTAATGTCACCTGGACATCGAATACATTATTTTTCTCGCCTCCTCGAGTTCTCATGATCGAGATCAGTGCGGCCTCCAATAAGTTGATTGAGAGACCAATGCTGGAGAGCTCCGTCTGATCGTTGGCCATTGACCAGAACCATGTGCAAATTGACTTGGGATTGGCAGCCCAGGTCTCCACAGCGCCAACATCTGTGGCGGTGCCAGTAGTCGTCACCATTCCCGCTCGCGTGGTGCGTAAGCACCCCTGCAACGCTCCAATGTCCTCTCCGTGGAGGAGAGTCCTTTGGGAGCAGTCCACATACCCGGACAATTTCATCCCACCAGACGCCTTCTTGTCCGCTCTCCGGCGAAATCGTTAGCGCATCTGTTATGAGTCACAGTTTTCATCGCTAACCATGTCCTCCAGCCAACTTCACACCATACAATTACTGGCCACTCGTTTTCCTGTGCTGTGCAATCACACAGCATCTCGCAACAGTCTTCGTTTTTCTCGCAATCTTTGTGAGACTGCACGAACGTTCGCTGGACGCTCGCGTGCTGTTGTGGATGTCGGTCGCCTGCTCTGTGCTCGGATATGGGGTGTGGGAGATCCTACACAGTGCCGATCGTAGCCACGCGCAGCCAAACCGTTTGTGTTGCTCCACCACGGTGTCTGATTCTCCGCTGAAGCAGTATGTCCTAGGATCAAAGGCGTTTAGGTCGTCCGTCTTGGTCTTCCTCGCCCTTATGGGCCTTGCACCCGTCCTGAGAACTTTGACGGCTGCCACGTCGTCAGATTCTATATGGGCACTGTCAGCGTGCCTCTTTCTTCTCAACGCACTCTTGGCCGATTATAGCTGCAGCAGTCCCGCATCGACTGCGCAGGAAAGGTCTGGAGTCTGCTCCATTGTGAGGCCGATTCGATCCTCACAGCCATCAGGCTCACGTCCGTCTTATCCATGAATGCGGCGATATCGTCGTCTGTCGTTCTTGCCTCACGTTTGCCTGACGACCTGTCCGTATTTTCCCTTGTTCTTTTTGCTGTGCAACTATTTGCCCTGTTCCCTTTATTGCGTCATCGATTTTGGGTAAGCGTTTTCCTTGTCTTGTCGCTGCGATGAGCTGCGTAACATTGGACGGATTCACAGGGAATTTCAAAAGCGCTGCAGGCTCTTGTGACGCTATTTATCACCGCAGTGTCACTCGTCCTCGTCGCACCGTTATCGATGCCTGTAGCGACGATGATGACGAGCGTCTACGTCGCAGTGACGTTTATCGCACCAGGGGCGCTCGTCTGGGCCCAAAAATACAAAAAGCACGTCATTCCGCTAACTTTATGTTGCTTTCCGTTGACGTCTGTGCTGTCCCAGCGAAATCAGGGGCCCGTGGGATGTTGCCACTCCAAGAGTAAACTAGAATTGACCACGGTGAGAGCGTGGGCAACGCACCGATGGGAATAGGATCGTCACCGCGTTCCACAAGTGGTTAGCCTCCGCATCAGTGCCTCGTTCCACATGTTTAAATTTCCGCCCATGTACCTTGTCCGCGGCCATGCACCATGCCTCGCACGGGTGCCTCAATAAGCACCGCCAAGTTTCGGACAGAATCGGATGGACTGGAACACAAGGTGAGGGTGTTGTACATTGAAGGTATCATATTACATGTAACACTATATGTGACAGGCAATTAGCAAATAGACGAACGCGCTATGTAGAGTTAGTAAAACAATGTAGGGTTAAGTCTGTGTCCGACCGAAATGCACATATGATAGGATACTAGTACGATTTGTTGTTTTTGCGGTGCGCTGAGCTGGTTCTGCAAAGTTATTCCATGTCAGGGTCATCATTATGTAAACGTGGCCGCTTGGAGCCGGTAGCCACACCCATCCCAATGCCTCTTGCTTCTAGCACCTCCATTGCCACCTTCGCCGCGCCCTCCGATGTCTTCTTTGCGCGTGTCCGCGTTCTCCGCAATGCTCCAAATGCTTGTGCTTTGATCACCGCCAGGGTGCCGGAAATGGGTGGAGCACCGGGGGAGGGTGATCGCGACTCCCTCTCTAGACCACGGCGTGGTCGCAGTTTAGGAAGCTGGGAGTAGGAGTTTGATTCCCCCTCGCTGCTTCCGCGTTCGTGCTGGGAGCCAGTGTCGCTGCCAGAAAAGTGGGGCAGGGCGGGCAGCAACGGGCGTTCCGGACCAGAGTTGGCTCGCCTGGCGCCAATGCGGTATCGGACGGCATCACTGCCAGCACCGGGGAGCGAGATGTCGGCAGTTCCGCCGTGAAGGGTTACTTCAGCGCCATGAGCGCTCGAGTGTCTGCGGTAGTCGAATTCCTGCCTTTCTTGGTTGATTGAACTCTCCGGGGGAAAGGTGAACTGGAATGGTGACGTCAGTGACGTGGTGGATGAAGAAGGTGGCGTGGATGTGGTGGGTGAAATGGATCGGCTACCCGGGAACAGGTACGGCGTCGTCGTTTCGAGGTGATTGAGAGGTGCCTTGGGTTCCTCCACGAATGAGCGATTGACATACATATCGGGCGAGGTCAGCGTGGGGGAGCCTAAGTGAGTAAGGTCAGGGGCGATAAGATCTAGGCGTGGGACGGAGCATACCGCCGGACGAGGATGTCTGCGGGACATTTTGGGCCCACGCGGGGTCTCGGTTTATCGTTTGGACGTAGGGGTACTGGCTAAACTTTGAGACGCGATTTCCTGGAAGGTGTGGGGTGGGGCCGGCGGAGGAGAGATGATCGGTCTCGATGGCGGGGTAGGACAAGGATGGCGATTGGGATGGATAGCTGTGGGTCGGGGACGGGGCGTACGCGCCGTTGCAGAGGGAGGCAGCATCGTCGCTGCTGGGAAAGCCCATGCTGTCGTCGCTATAATGACGGGTAGACATGACGCTGGGGGGCGTGTGGGCAGAGAAGGAGGAGGGAAGGGGGGGCAGGTCGTCGGACTCGGGCGCCTGACCGGTCTTGCGGGCCTGCCAGAGGGCGCGCCAGAACTTTTCGCGCTCGCGCATCTCGTGCTTGAGACGGGCGTTGTCCTGGCGGAGCTCTGTGGACTCCTGGCGGGCCTCGCGACAGGAGTCCTGGAGCTGGAGGACGACGGACTCGAGGGACGTGACTGGGGCAGGGTGAGCGGGGCAGGGGCTTGGGGCGGGGCACTGACCTGTTTCCTCGAGGGTGGCGATGTAGTTGGCGCGCCTGAGGGGGAGATCAGACAGGGGAGGGCGGCAGCGCGGGACGGCACCTCTGGCGGAAGGCGGCCTGGGCATCCGCATTTTTCTTCTTGCGGAGAGCGATATCGGTCATGCGGGCGGCGGGATCGTCGAGGTCGGGCTTGCAGTCGGACTTGTCGTCTGCGGGATCGAACTTGTTCGGCATGGGGGGACGAGGAAGACGGAGTGGGAGCGGAGCAGGTTTAAAATGGCATCCAGAATCAAGAAAAAGGAAAAGGAAAGAAAAAAAAAAAAGAAAAAAAAAGAATTCGAATCAAGGGCACGAGGAGAGGGCCGCGGTGTGATCGAGTTAAGCGAGCGCATTTACAATCCAGTCATCGAGTCGGGCAACGGCGAGGTCGTCTTCCCAGTCACCCCGCGCGTGTGCGATGGATCAGGGTGATGCCTGCCGCAGTGCATGGATCTACATTCATTCCCGAGCCCCCTGGCCCGATGTCGTCTCGTGCGCTGATTGCGATCCTATGGCAGCCCTGACTGTGCAGTGGTCCACCCATCTGACCCGGTTCTCTTCTGTTCACACCGCAATGTCCGGAACCTCGCCAAACGCGTTTGCACCCTAACTCTAAACGCACAGCGTCAGCGCCTCCTGTCCTCCGTCAATCCTCCGAGCAGATAACCAGAAACGAGGCCGCGACCTTGGCCCGCGGCCCTCCTCACCCCCCGACAACCTCCATCTCCTCCTCTCCTTCCTGCTCCTCCCCTTCCATATCGAGCACCTCCATCTTCGTCCCTCCCCCGTTTAGCACACACACCACCCTCCGTCCAACCCGCCCGTTCACCGCCACCGACACCGATCCGTCTCTGAACCCACACAACCGCCGGCTCTTTTTGATCGGAATCGGATCGCACGAAAACTGGCCGATGCCGTCAGTACATCACCGCACACCAGGTCTCGACAAAATCATGGCCACAACACGAGACTTACATGCCCCCCCTTCCATCTCTCCACAACCTGTGCCATCATATCTATTCGCGCGGGACCGCTTACGTAGCTTTCCCGTTCCAGCATCTCGTACCCTAGTGTGGTGTACTCCACCGTAGCGACGAATATCGCGTCTGCCCATAGTTATCATTAATACATGCTCTCGGGTCAAGGCGGAACGTGTTTCCCTTACCTTCGCTGTCCTTGTCTTGATACACAAGGATAAGTGTCTCGTCGTCAAAGAATTCGGCCTCGAGTACTTCAACTTCCGCCTCCTCCACGGAGCTTTCCAAAAGACACACTCCGATCTCATCATCGTGGGCCCCCGCCACACACCGATCATACGGCATACGGCTCACACACACTTGTTTTGTACATATTCAGTCCATAACTGGTCTTGATGAATTAACTCACTCACAAAACGCTCGTCCTCCAAATCCCACATGGGTCGCAAGATACTCCAGCTGATGATCCGGCTATAAACATCCTTTTTCGTCAATATCGCCCCACCACGAAAAACATGCTGTTTACCTCGTTTTGATTGCTAATCACCCTCTGACGCACAAAATGACATGTAATTTCTGTGGGAACCGACTTCGCCTGCGGTGCTGTAGCTCCACCATCTACCGACACCGTAGCGGATCGAGCAACACCTTGAGAAGCCTCTGCAAAAACCCGTTGACACCGGGGGGCAACTTCCTGTACCAGCGCCTCCAGGTTCTTGTCCAAATGGGCATGATCATTCGATGGCACTTTCTGAAACAATCAATCCACCTCATGTGAAGCTCACTAATATCCACTTTAAAAGAAAACCTACTGGTTGCCACGATGTTTGTGATGGGTCTTGCAACGCGGCGCGAGCCAATTGCATCATTTCATCAAGCGTCTTACCGGAGTTGTGGGGAGGCCAGAGCCCAAGATCCCCAGGGTTGAATTGGGGAAGTGGTCCCGTAAACCATCCGTCAATCTTACTCGTCATGAGCCCGGACATTAAGTAGCCGTTGACTTCCAGGATGTCGTGATCTGGGTTAGTGTGTGACTCCGTGCTTGGATTCGCGACAATGGTCTCTGAATAGACCTCAGACAGGAGTCAACCGGAAATCGAATCGACACGCGGTACAGACCATGTCGGATGAAGGAGAGGAACTGTTTGAAAGCTCCGAGTTCCCTCCTCGCTTCAGCAGCGAGCCATGAGGAAATGAATATGCCGCGCTCAATCATCCTTAAGCAAGAATCCACATAATCCGTGCTGAGATTGAGCAATCTGAACTGTGGCCTTATCTGAAGTCAAATTTTGCCACGTCACCGTGAATTTAAGGCCACCTACATGTATGACCATCCAAGAACCTCACTCAAGATAATATGTAGCCGTTGCAATGCAGGAATGATACGTGTGCTTGCATAATCACGCATCTTCATCAGCGATTCCGTCACGGTGGAATCCCATTTTTGAAGGTTCTGAAATAATGTGAACTCAAAAAATGGGAATGATGATGATCGGAAGATACTCGCTCGCTCGCTGTTTTGTTCGCTGCTTGAAATGAAATCCGCCAGCCCCTCTGACCCACAGTGCCCTGTCACGAGCAAGGCGGTGAGGTCTAGGATGACGTTGGGACTCTGGTCTGTCCCAACGTGCATATGTCACCGAAATAACCAGAGAATGGAAGACCTACCACCGTACTGTTCCCTGAGTCTCCTCTCCAGAGCCTGTACCCACTTAACACCGATATCTTTAGCCCCCGTGAACGATTCCGACCCAAACCAGCTCTCCCGAACCTCACTGACGACGCGCATGATATACCACATCAACTCGCGAGCTGCAGACGAGAGCCGCGCGAAATCGCGCACTTCTGGCGTGGTAAGAAGTGGCATATCGATGACAAGAGGCCGAATTCTCGCCGCCAGCAAGTCAGAGTCAAGAGGTTGTGGGTGGAGGAAGATCAGTGGTCTACGAGGGTGCTTAAACAGAGTAGTAGACGGCAATCCATCAGGGAGCGCCACAGATCCAAGGAAATAACTTCCATCCAAGAAACAATGAAGAACGCCTTGTTCGTCGACCAGAATGAGTAAGCTGTCTTCGTCTTCTTGTGCCTGTGTGGAGGACCTCGATTCTTCTATTTTGTCCTGGGGAATAAGGTTGTGACTGGGGGAAACCATGGAAGCGTCCTCCGGGAATGGTACCAAGACTGGCCATTGTTTGATCACCGCCGGCGTCGACT
This sequence comes from Fistulinella cinereoalba, assembly GCA_038089115.1. Classification (NCBI taxonomy): domain Eukaryota; kingdom Fungi; phylum Basidiomycota; class Agaricomycetes; order Boletales; family Boletaceae; genus Fistulinella; species Fistulinella cinereoalba. The sequence continues at coordinate 35,752 of JBBPKG010000013.1, read as the reverse complement.
GTTGCGAGGTAACCCGTGTCTGTGTCCCTTGGAAAGCAAACAAGTCGGTTGCGCTAGTCAACGGGTCAATACTGCGTCGAGATGGATTGTTTTGACCCACGTCAGAGCTTCGTCACGTTCTTTGAGAGGATCAAGCAAAGGCAGCATTTTAAGAATGGACAATGCCGAACCAGTCTAGACAAGAAGTGAAGTCTTTGGCCATCTTGCCAATGCCAACTTACTTTCACTCCGTTTCGCTTGAATATATCGGGGATAACGTCGCTCGAGGCAGAATGATGCCCCGCCAACCACCAAACACCGGTAATCGCACGAGTGTTTTTTACGGCACTCTGGTTTAAAGGTATGGATAGGCAACGCTCTACTCGCCCATCTTGGACGGAGTGAAGAGTAATGTGTGCTGAGTCACGAACTGCAGCTATAGTTTGACCTGGGGATGTGTTGATGAGCCAGAACGAAAATAAGGAGAATAGCGAAAACCCACCGCTGGGACTCCAAACTAAAGCAGCAACTGTGGCTGGAGCGTTGTTGTCCTCTCCAACATCAATTCCCCACTTTTTTGAACCTTGCAATTTCCAGAGACTCAGTTTGTCATGTCCACCCAATCGCGATATCAAGACGATCAGATCTTTGTCAGGACAACACGCTGAAGGAAGCAGGCGGCATGGCGAAGGCAGTCGGATAGTCGCGAGCGACGCAAATGCATTGCTCTCCATTGCCACAAGACGCAATGAATGCGACCTACGAGAGGTGTGTTGGCGTCCTGAGAAAAAGTTGAGCGTGAAGTCATCCGAAGTTGTTTAATTTAAGTGGCTTCGCGGTGTAGGACTGTGGCTTCGCGCCACGCGAATTGGTGCTTCCCACAACCATTCCCTCCACTCGGCCTCACTGACACTCATCCTACGTACTGTAGACCTTGTCGGCTTTACTACTTGTGGTCTCAACCAACCGTACTATCGCTTCCCAGCCTTTCGCTTCCCTATTCCACCAATGGCATCACCCTTTTTAGCTCTAATGCCTTCGCTACGAACACTCCTCACCGACAAATCTCGCTCGAACGTACTCGCCGTACGCGATTTTACCCCTGACTTTGAGACCTGTTTCGGTCTCACAGACCCTTTATTCACTATGCCGATCTTGCTCGGTCTAGCGGCCTTTTTCGCCGAGCGGATAGCGGCATTGAGGCCAGGAGCTGCTCCGGCCTCTTTGTCGGCTTCCATAGCCATTTTACGTCGCTTCGCCCTGCGAGACAATCCTGCATATTTGTCTCTCTTTGGCTGAAATACGACACCGTCAGTAAAAACATTTCAGTTGCGTTCCGGCCCTAACTTTTGAAGCATCATCTGAGACAGTTTTCTTTGACGCTGCTGCGGCTGCGACACCCTGTTCGTGCTGTTGTTTACTTATAGCTGAAGAGGAGAGAAACAAGAATAATGTTAGCACAACGCCATCAACAATACAACTGGTCGAACCTGTCGCCTTTGATTTTTCTTTCTCGGTCTGGAACCAGGTCCTGACAGGTCGCGAGAAAATTTCAGCTTTATGATCAATCATGTTCTGACTTTTCCTCAATTCCATTTCTGCTAGCCGTATCTGGATGTCAGGGTGAGAACCTGACGGAAGCACATTGAAAGTATACATACTTGCTTTTCTTCCTTCTCTTCTTGAAGTATCGATGTTACTTCTGGCTTCAAATTTTCTACCTTCTCAGCCCACTGAGCAAGGTGATCCGCTGGAATAACTCTATGTCTCGTATTGTCCTCCCCATGACTGTGCTTAAGAACAGCCTTGAGCATTTTGCGATCACTCTCACCAACCAAGGTCACGGAGCTGACACTTGTCTCAGACAAGTGCCCTGCGCAACGGAAGCTATACGCACCGTCCAGACTTGCCTGCTCTTGCAGTCCGTCCCACGCGATGAAGATATTGTGCCAACTGATTGGGCATGTCATAATTAATGACGGTTTCGATGCCCTTGATATCGAGCCCACGGGAAGCAAGGTCTGTTGCCATGAGGAAGTTGGCCTGCCCGTCACGAAATAAGCGAAGCGCTTCTAGGCGCTATAGGCTTGTCAGACAATGCCCTAAAAGAAATGGAGATAACTTGCCTGTTCCTGTGAGAGGTCGCCGTGCAGTTCTTCAGCCTTCATGCCAAGAAGACCAAAGACAACACGGATTTGATGTGCGAGTTTTTTACTGCGGAGGAAGACGATGACACCCTGTTTGAACGATCGTTTGCAGAGAGTCACGAGTAGCGCAGTTCGATCTGCTTCCTTTTCGGCGCGGACTCTCACGAACTCCTGGACGAGCCCTTTGGCGGTTCTGTGCTTTGGATCGACAAACAAGCGTACAGGCTTGTCCAGTGACATCTTGACCAATGCATCAACTGAATCCGTCATGGTAGCAGAGAAAAGCATAGTCTGCCGCGAGGTAGGGCAAGCTTTAATGATTTCACCCAACTCATCAGCAAAACCTTCTGAAAGCATACGATCGGCTTCATCGAGTACAAGGACGTCAAGCGCGTCTAGTGTGAATGCAGGGGAATTGCGAAGATGATCGATCAATCTTCCTGGCGTTGCGATCACAATATCTGGAAGCGCCCGTAATGCTGCTTCCTGGGATTTGAGGGAGAGGCCACCTAATGTATTCTGCATGAGAAAAAGAATAGAACAAAACGATACCTACTGACCTGCCGCCAAACAGCACCTAATATCGGTGTAAGTAGCCAGCTTGGAGGTAACCTCAAAGCACTGCACCGCCAGTTCTCTCGTAGGCACAAGTATTAGACACCGCGTCGCAGCGGCATGTTTCCCCTTCTCTCGATATAAAAGACGTTCGAGTAGAGGGATTACGAATGCTGCCGTTTTACCAGAACCTGTCACAGCATTCGCGACGACATCTTTGCCTAGGAGCGCGACCGGTATCGTCGCAGCTTGAATCGGTGTAGGGAAAACGAATCCAAGAGTACTGAGCGCTCTCTGGATAGGGCGCGATAAGTTCATCGTCAAAAAGGAGGCATGGGCCTGTTGAGGAATATCGGATGTGAAGAAAGCTGCTTTGCGATCCATTTCTGCCTGGGTCTCAACCTCCGAGTCAACCGAAGATTCGACGTCTTCTGGACCGGTAACCTCTTCCTCTTCCTTCTCCTTCTCCTGCTTCCCCCCCTCTTCGCCGTCCGAATCCTCGTCGGAGGTTGCTAGTGGGTCCTCGTCTTCTTCAACGTCGGACGCGTCTGCTCTCTGGAATTTACTGCCCTCACTCGAAGAATCCACATCACTTTCTATGTCACTCTGTGCTTCGCTATCATCCTCGTCGATATGTTTGCGCTTCGTGCCCGCTTGCTTTAACTTCCGTCTCTGGATGATTTCGTCTATGGACACGGGATCCTGCGGCAATTCAACTTGAAGGGCCCTTCACTAAGAAATAAACACCTACGATTTTGCCGATATTTTTCACTACGTCTTCCGACTGATTAGACCGAAGCAAATCTACGTACGGATCCTCGGATAAGTCAAAGTGAAAATCGGGATCAATGCGACACTCTTCGTCTTCATTTTGTGGTCTTTCGTTTTTCTTTCGCGTAGTCCTTTCGTCATCCGAGTCTATTGTCATAATGAAATCCATGGTGGTAAGGGAAGAGTTGTTGAGTCAGACGTGAGTGTAACCTGAAAGGACTCGGCGAAAGTGTACCATTGATCCGCAACTGGAGTCGGTTTTGGCAAATAGAGCCAAACATCACCCCATCGCTTTCTTCCCAACGTCATGCCGCCACTTTTATCTTGTAATGTGAATGAGCGAAATTTACCAGTACCACCTGAATTGGCAAGTCTCTCTGCATTCATTGACTGCAACATAGAATGTATAGCAGGCCCCAGCAGTGAGCTTCACTCTGTTGCGCTATCTGCCGCAAAACATGTCTTTGACTGGGGTATGGAATTGAACTACGAATGCCTGTGGCGATAACGAACACTTTGATTAGCTATTAAGACAGAAAGTTCATCAAAGCCTCATTTAGGTGCATTATTGGCCACGCTTGCTCAAACGGCTCCCCCGCAAACAAGGTCACGGACACGAAGCAACTCGACCCCAGAGCGGAGTCCGAGCCCGGTGCAAAAACCACCAAAGGAAATTAACGTTGGGGAGACACCACTTTCATCCCTTCTCATTGAAGCCATGAACATGGATCAGATATGGCAACAATTAGACTTTAGAGCGGCACGCGTTTGTCAAAACCTGGGTATTTTGTTGGGCGAAGACGAGAATGAAGAGGAAAATTCAGATGGCAGAGAGGATGAAGATGAGGACGAATGCGAGGAAGAGGAAAGCGATGGCGAAGAGGATGCTGCAGAAATGGACGTGGACGAGGGTGAAAACCTTTGGGAAGAACTAAGCAGCGGAGAAGAAGACAGCAGCTCGGCATCGGAGGGTGTCATTGATATCAGAGAGGAAACTTCTGAAGACGATCAAGATCATGGGTCACCCACCTCAATGCTGGACATTGTTCGCGCTCAGAGAAAGCCAAAATCACACTCTCAGGGACACTTCGGCCTCGACGATGGCTTTTTCAATCTTGCAGCATTCAACGCAGAGACCAACGAACTAGAAGTGAAGGAGACGTCCAAAAGGAAAATAGATCTTGCTGAAGACGAAGATTCCGCTGAAGAATCTGAGATAGACCTTTTTGGTTTGGTAGATGCTTCAGAAACCGAAGGTGCGCACAGTGACTTTGGTACAATGTCAGATGCTCATTACCGCCGGCAGCACCAACGGAATTTCTTTATAACGACTTTTTTGCGCCTCCGGGACGAAGAGAAAATAACAGAGTCAGGCCATCAAAAGTTCGCTTTCACGGACAGGTTTCTGTCAAAAGAATAAAGGCTGTAGGGAAGGGTATGCCAGTCTCTTCTATGGATAATGAGGACAGTGACGAGGAGGCCGAGGAAGACGACGACGACCAATCTAGTGACTAACATTACTACGTGTGATTCCTCTTGCAAGTGTTGCTTAGTTAGTCACGTGGTATCACTGTGCAGAGGTTCGTCACACGATCTTTCCCACTCGCAGCAACCATCCACCAAGATGCCTCTTTGGAAGAGCAAGGATAAGTCACTCATCCCACCTATCGACTCAGGCCTGGCACCGCCGTCTGGCGCTTCTCGCAGTTCATCTCGTAGTACCTCACCCCTCCCAAGTTACCATTCCAATGCCAGTACCTATGTGCCTAGTAGAAGTGGGGTAGATCCATACAACACTGCAAGCAGATCAAGAGTTCAGGCCGGTGTTGGCGAGTACGACCCGGAGGCTACCAAAGCGAGCGCTAGCGATGCGCAGTTGCAGCTGGACCGGGCGCGTGGGGAACTATTTGCTGGATATAATCCAGAGAAGGCAGGTTCCGGCCGATTCTTCGATGGGCCCGGGATTGAGAAAGAGCCTGCCCCGGGGGAGGAGAATGAGGAAGATGTCGAGGGTATAAAACAGCAGACAAGGTTCATTAAACAGGAGAGCGTTAACTCTACTCGGAACGCGCTTCGGATGGCCCGCGAAGCCGAAGAAACCGCCAGAGGGACTTTGGGTCGTCTTGCGGATCAATCTGGTACGTAGATATTGTCCTCAACTCGGCGTCGCTTATAATCACCTCGCAGAGAAATTGGCAAATACCGAACGTCATCTCGACGTGTCCAAGAGTCATACCATGCGGGCAGAAGATCAGATTGATGAACTCAAGAAGCTCAATAGATCAATTTTCCGTCCGGCCATAACTTTCAACAAGGACGCGAAGCGCGCGGCTCATGAAGCAAAGATACAACAACGCTACGAGGACGAGAAGACCGAGCGAGAAAAGGCAATGATGGATATCAGAGAGACCCACAACCGTCTTGGTCGGGTGGTTGCCTATGGGGATCAAGATGACGAAGAAGGGATTGGTGGGAGCGGATTCAGCAGCTCCAGGTTCAAAACCGAGAGTCAGCTCGCAGCCAGAAAGGAGCAACGGAAACGCTACCAGTTTGAAGCCGGAGGATCGGATGACGAGCTCGAGGATGAGCTAGACGATAATCTTGATGAGATCTCGAAAGTGACTAAGAGCTTGAAGGCCCTGGGGACAGCAATGGGCCAGGAACTCGACGCACAGAACGATCGCCTAGATGTCGTCTCTAACAAAGCTACGACTCTTGACAGCAATGTCTTCAGACAAACTAAGAGGGTGAGGTGGCACTCATATCCTCAGGTTGGGATGTTAACACTCCCTGCAGCTCGAGAAGATCAAGTAATTGCCTATGTTCATGCCAAGCCTGGTAGGCAAATTCCACTGAAGGCTCAGCTGGCCTGGCTAGATACTTCTCATCTGAGAACCCGAACTATATGCCTGATGACTGTTATTGTGTGCTACTTTGATGCGGTTGTCATTCCCTGAGACATAGAACTCGTATGGACTGAGCGACGCAAGGCACTGTTAGAGATTGACAGAGTCAACATATTGCTGCCGACGTGTTCACGGATTCACAAACATCGGCTTCTTCCCCTTGAGTTTCAACCATCTCCTCATTACTATTCCATCCAGCCGCGTTTTCGTGCTGTAATATGCGCTCGTTTCATCTATTGTCGCTCGTTTTCATCGCCCTCTTTCTCTCTCTCTCTCATAATACGCAAGCCCAGCATCTGCACAGACAGGAGAGGACATCCGCTCGACATCGACGCGCTGATCTGCGCGGCACGTCTAATCAAGAACACAAGAGAGATACGAGTGCCTCATTTACATACTTTTCTGACGGATTGTAAGTGCATGTAACTCTTTACTTTGCGGCATCGCCTGATTGACCCTTTTCAGAGGTGCTTGCGGTGTTACGAGCAATCCCGGTGATTTCGTGCGCGCATTTGACTTGTTATGCAACGCCTCCCACCGTGATTGACCCTCTTCTCAGATCGTCGCATTGAACGTTCCTGTAAGTTGGACTGGCATATGTATATTCCCGTTCGCGGTCCTCACCTCGGACAGCAATACGATGGGGGCGCACATTGTTTCGAGTCGATCACGATCACTGCCGATGGCAAAACGACGCAGGCCACGATAGTGGACGAGGCAAGTCGTCTGTTTGTGTGGCTGACCCTACTCAGTGTTCACGTCATTTACTGTCAGTGTGTCTCCTGCGGGTATGGTGACCTGGATTTTAGCGAGGGCCTTTTCCAGTTCTTTGCCCCGCTTAGCGTAGGGGAACTTCGCGGGACTTGGGTTTTCAATAAAGACCTTGGTGCTACGTCTAGCCAGACTCCGACGCCGTCGCCGACGACCACTACTACTTCGAGTTCCACCATAACCGCAGCCACCTCGTCATCAACGGTGTCGACGACGACAGAGAGTTCTTTAACGTCTACCACTGTTTCATCTCCCAGTCCGACCAAATCCTCTGTGCCTGGCACCACGTCTGAAGATGCGCAAGCTATCACGCAGATTAATCTCGCGTTATTGCAGCTTAGCTCACTCCTTCGAGCATCACTTACGCGTTAATTCTTGTTGCGGTGATGTAGTATGTTTTTTTGATCGAACGCCAGAGTTTGTATGGTCTCTGTGGCAAGAAGGTAGATATTCAGTCTACTTATTCGTATGGAATGGCTGCCTGCACGACCCGCAAAAATACATTTCTGTCTGGCTCATCCGGTGCTCCTTTCCTCCCCACTCTCCAAAGATGGTAGAGCCCCTTGATACTATCTGTGAGTGCTTTATCCTCGGTCTCGTCAAGAGAGCGTGAACGGCAGTCGGGAAGTAAAGTATGATTGACGTGGACCTGAACAGGGGAGTCGATTGCTGCGTGCAAGCTTTCATTTGGTAAGGGGGGTGTGACTATTTCAGAATCTGTTGCTGTCTGTGCTGTCGAAGGGTCGCTGCCGTTTGCTAGAGGTGATTGTAAAGAATCCTCGACATCAAGGCCGGGGGAGAATATATCCTTTCTGGGAGACAGTGTGGTGAGAAGATCGGCGAGGGTGTTGGGAGAAGGGGGTCCCTGCTTGGAAGGAGACGGGTGAGAAAGAATGGCATCCATGGGTACGCTGATGATTGGATCATTTTTGGGCAGGAATCGGGATGCCGGATTGGAGTCGGTGTAGCGGAGTTTGCGGTTGATTGGCATTGGGGAGGGGATGGTGGAATCAGCGGAACCTAGGGAAAATCAATACAAGTTTGGGAAAGCTGTAAGAGGCATTAGGGCGGAAATAGTGACCTTGAACGGAACTGTACTGCGCCCAATAGGCATCTTCCCCCTGAGCAGCACCCGACATCGATGCACTTGACGATGCGAAAGTGGAGGTCGGATCAAGTTCCGCGGATCCGTACGCATCCCAGTAGGAATCGTCGTTTCCGCCGCCGTCTGAATCGGCTTCGGCAAAGAGGCTGAAGGACGGAGGTTGCGGAGGGCCGGACTCCGCGGTGGATGGGGAGTCGGCTGTGAGTAGTTCCTGCGGGTCCAAGGATGAGGGGGATGGAAATGGCATCAGGCGGAGGTCATGGTACTTCCAGCCGTCATCCCAGTGGAAGAGGATGCGCAACCCTTGTGCATCAGAGGATATCTGCGCGTGCGCAAATGTGGACTCTGCGTCTGACGTGTAGCGGGTCGGGTAGCTGGAATGGTCAGAGGTGCGGGGAAGGCGGTCGAGGGGGGCGGTGGCTGCCGCGCTGTCGGGGTTGGGCCAGCAGAGGTAGGTGAGAGGGGATGCGGGGGATAGCTGGAGGAAGTGGTGTCGCTGGCGGAGTGGGACGGAAATGAGATGGGGCGGGAGAGCGTCTGTGAGGGGGGCGATGTACTGCAGGACGAGATCGACGGTGTGCGTGGGGAGGGGATACATGATGGCGGTAGGAGCCTGAGTTTGGCCTGATCGTAGTGGTAGTACTGCAGTGGATGACCCCCCCATCAGATCCGGTGTCAACCCCCCCATGACCTCATTATTTTTCTCCCACCCAACCCAGTCGCCGCACGACCAGCACCGCGTCTCGACATCCACCATGCGACTCTCAGTCCTGCTTGCCTGTCTCGCCGTCCCGCTCCTCGCCCTTGCTCAGGTATGTCTTCTGTGGCCCCGCTGTCTCCCGCTAACACGCCTGTTCGCAGGACTCGGCGCAAGTGTCCGCTTTGCTCCTCTGCGGCGTGCACTGACTATCCCACAGTAACAACACGCAGGCGACCACCACCGCTGCCCCGAGCACAACCCAGTCGGGATCCTCAGGGAACGGGACCGCCACCGGCTCAGCCAGCATCACAGGCACGGCAACCATCTCTGGCAACTCCACCGGAAACGCAACCTCCAGCGCAAATGCCACTACCCCCCTTCCGACCGCCGCAACCACCATCGCCGGCGAGAACGGTGGTGGTCCCAACGGCGGAGCACCAAGTCCGGGCCAGTCGGCGTCTGGCGGTATATATGGCCCGCCAGATGGCTACATCGCTGCCGCAGCAGCACTTCGTAGCGCCGCACTGCTTGGCTTTGTCGGGTTTGCTGTCGGGGCCTTCGTCCTTATTTAAGCGTCTTGTCCTTCGTCCTTGAATTTTGCATGCGCTATACCTCATGGGACTTGTCAGGACTCCTCTTACGGCTCTTGGGACTATACCACCTCGCACATACTACTTTCATGTCTACTTCCTCTCCTTGACGATTTATTCATTACTTTACTGGACTTTTGCTTGCAACCAATACCGTTCAATGGGTAATTTTCTGTAAAGCACCATGAAGCATTTTAGAGTCCAAGTTACTTGGATAACTACTAGGCAAATAAAGCAAGCTTACACTCAGTCATTCGGACTAGATGATTCGTTTGGTGCCGCCAGCCACCAAGTGGTTGTTCCCTTCAAGTTTGCACCGCCAATCTGCATCTCATCGATCAATCCACCGCCGGGCAATACCTCAGTTGGCACGTATGGCAGAAACGCAGCCGACAGCAAAAAGACAGAAAATGGATGTCAAGGTAGGCTGCTCTCCCAGTCTTCGTCTCGGCTTCATCCGTCGCCTATAGACGATAGGGACACACGACGGTACCTTTCACTGCGACGAAGCTCTGGCTGTTTTCCTATTGCGCCTCACAGAAGGATACCGTGACGCTGGTATGCAGATGAGCAATCTTTTCCAAAGTCTCAATCGTCTTGTAGATGTGAAGCGCAGCAGGGACCCCAACATTCTTGATGCATGCGACATCGTCGTTGATGTCGGTGCGGTCTATGATGGTGACAAGCAGCGATTTGATCACCACCAGAGAGGATTCCAAGAGATATTTGGCCATGGATTCACAACCAAGCTGTCATCTGCTGGTCTCATCTACAAGTATGTTGAGACTCCTCATGGCCTAATCATTCTCCGGCTAAGTGACGCAGGCATTTCGGAAAAGAAATCATTGCTTCCCAAACCAGTCTTGAAGTGACTCATCCCAGCGTCAACACACTTTGGTTGAAATTATACAAGGTAATCCAATCGTGGTATATATGTCTGATATGCTCATTTTCGTCGCAGGAGTTTATCGAGGCTATAGATGCTATTGACAACGGCATATCGCAGTATTCCTCCGAGGAGCAACCGAGATACAGTAGCCGAACCGATCTATCAAGTAGAGTGGGCTGGCTTAATCCCGCATGGAATGAATCAACCAGTCCCCAAATGATTGATGTGGGTGGATGCGCGTCCTTTTTTTTACTTTGATTTATCTCCTTGCAAGTCATGTTTTGCTAGTGCCTCACGACTAGCAGGCGAAGAATTCCTCGGAAGACTGAAGTACTACGCACACGCTTGGCTACCTGCGCGTGATATAGTGCTTTCTGCTCTCTCAGCACGGTACAACGAAGACCCGAGCGGTAGCATCCTTTTGTTTCAACGTTTTGCGCCTTGGAAGGTGAGTTCTACACCGTCGTGGCCATGAGTTATAATCAACCAATGGTACAGGAACATATATTCGACCTTGAAGCGGAGCACGGAGTCACCGGAGGTAGCCTTCCACTCTACGTCGTCTACCCCGATGAATTGAGTGGGAACTGGCGTGTCCAAGCCGTGCCCGTTTCTCCTAATAGCTTCGAATCACGCAAGGCACTTCCTGAGGAATGGAGAGGCCACCGGGACGACAGCTTATCCAAGTTGACTGGAGTTGATGGTTGTATATTCGTGCATGCCTCAGGGTTTATCGGAGGTGAGTTATACGCAGTTGTGTTCCTTTCTCGCACATTTTACACGAAATGGAAGGGAACAAAACGCGAGAAGGTGCTCTCAGCCTTGCTAAACTTGCATTAAAAATGTAATACTTGTGGCAATGAATAATAACAATAGCGTCGAACCCTGGATTGCAACACTGCAGTTGAACCTGGCGACGCCTACTCACCAACATGCTAAATACACGTGTTACAATGACTGGTCTAGGTCCAACGTGCAAGCGCATGTACCGTACGATGATGTCCACCTCGTGTCTTTCGCATGGACGGAACCATGCTGTACAAGTCTTTGAATAAACTCGGGCCCACACTTTCTCGTCAGCCATCGACCAGCCCTCACTTCCGTCCTTTTGAAAAATATCTGCTAATGCCCTACATCAAAACTCATTATCACCCGTTCTTATTCGTCCTCATTACAATCTGTGCAATGGTCGAGCTGGGGCTCGCCGCTTACCTGATTAGTGCGGGGAACGAGAACCACAATTGGCCCAGCGATCGCTATCGTTCGTTGTATGTGCCAAGGAATAATTCTGTAAACTGTGCTGACAGTAAGAGTAGAATGATCCTTTTTGAGTTCAATGCCGTCTGGACGACGATATTTGGAACTGCATACTTGCTTTGGATTGTCGATGGCGCCGTGCACCTGCTGGCCAGTATAGCAAGCTCCATCGTTTGGTTGGTTATCACCACAGTACTCTGGGTAAGCTCGCACAGTAACGGGAAGTGTAACATGCATGAAACTGTGTTGTTACAGGGAGCTGCTGCAGGCGTGATGCATAGCACGCGCCAAGGAGGGGACTGTAATTGGATATCAGCTTCCTCTGGGTTCGTGAACGCAAACTCGCCATGTCCTCTACCTCAAGATTTGAGCAGCGTCAGCAGTTGTAGAGAGACTCTCACCGTAGAGGCTGTGGGGTGGGTGGAGTTTGGGTTGTGTGCCCTGACGTTACTGGCAACGTGCATGTGGTTGCGGACGAGCAAACGGAGCTACGTGAGTGAATCTCGCAGACTGGTTGACTAGAGACATGAGGATTGATTATCGACTGGATGGCAACAGAATTCTAGCTTCTATGTCTAGACACGCATGGTGAACGGTTGTCGTACTATAGAATCTGTCTTTAGGGGTACCGCATGGCATAATATGGATTGGTCATGGCGCAACACTTAATCTGAAAATTTATCTGATAAGGTCAACTTCAAGTTCCCACACGGTTCAACTCCGAGTCGGACGCATACCTGCACGGCTTCCTCGAGGCGCAGGATCTCTGAACAATCATTCGGTCTGTGCCTCACTGATGAAATGTCGCAGTCCAGGGAACCTTCCCCGGGCAGCGCCCAAGTAATATCACCCGCCAGAGCAATATTCATACGGACTCTTGCACTTCTATGTGCTTGCTCCTTGAGCATCGGAAGTCATTAGTATGTCATCTTCCTTCATGGCGGCGTCGTTCTCACTACGTCCAAACAGCGCATCATATACTCTTGCTCCTCTCAAGTCACGGCTATCCCGAGAGCTCGGGACTTCCAACACGGAGTTCAGCCTTTTGATATCTGCTTTCAGCCTGAACAGTACCTGGACTCCCCTTGTAGGTGGAATATTAGCCGGAAAACTTGGGACGACCCTTGTTAGCATTTTGGCGACCGGAACAGTTTTCCTCGGTTAGTTTCGGTGATAGTCTTGACTTCTGCCTACAATGACTGACTGCTGAACAAAGGTCAGGCCCTCGTTCTCTTTGGAGACATACAGAAGAGCACTCGTCTGATGACTCTCGGTTTATTTTTCCATGGCCTTGGGCTGAGCCCACTCGCCGTCGTTCAGGAATCTATCATTGTGAGATTCTTTCACTCGCATGGACTAGGCACTTCAATGGCCATTGGCCTTGTTGCTGGGAAATGCGCGTCGTTTGTATCAGCACGTACATCCTATCCCCTCTCCATCGCTTTTGGGCGTTATGCGCCTTTCTCTGTTGCGACAGCACTGACGGGCTTTTCCTTCGTCATCAATCTCGTCTACATGTTCGCATCCCATTGGCTGATAACGGGGTCTGGAGTGACACTTGAGCCATTTGAGGCTCAGCAAGAGGCTCGTCGACGAGCCGTTTATAGCATTCCGGAGGCCATGGCTCTTAAGAGGATCGCTCGAAAACGCCGTGTTAGTTTGAAACAGGTGCCACTACTTGGGGATGTGTTCTGGGCGTGAGTGTTTTCTCTTACATCCTGTAGGGCCTCTGCTGACTCCTTTTCGGAAGATATATTGGTTTAAACGTGCTGTGTGGTGTGCTGTGGTCACCATTCACTCATCTAGCTGCGTAGGATGCATCGTCTTGTGGCATTGCTTATTCTCACCGTCCCCTCAGGAACCTACTTGAGAAGCGATATGATCTGAGCGAAGGGGCTGCCAGTACACAGGCATCGTATCTTCTCGCTGGTAGCATGATTTTGTACCCCACCGTAAGTTACTCAATAACAATTTGTGGAACACGATTGGACTTTATTGATATACATCGGCAGATTGGATACTTGATAGATCGCATTGATAACCCAAGGATCACAATGCGAATGTTTATGCTTTCTTCTATCCTGACTATGTTCTGTTATGCATGGCTGGCAGCCCCACCGAGCTGGACAGGAAGCCCCCTACCTGGAATTATCTCATTTGCTAGTGGTTTCGGATTTTCCCCGCGTAGGTTCTGCGACTTGCAGTTTTTCTCTGCTGACTTCTAGAAGTCTTGTTGGTAGTTATTGTGCCAGCCATCGTTCCCCTCAAATATGTTTCCACGACCCTTGGCGTGCACAAAGCTGTGAGTGCTAGAATGGTTGACAGCGCAGATGCTTACCTGTGTATACTCGACAGATGGAGCATACCGGGTCTACTATATTTCAAACGCTCGCCGGAATCTGGCTTGACAATGGACGTGACGAGGCAACCGCCATTCAACACCTTCTCTATGGATTTCTATTTTTCAACGTTTTGCAGTTGATCAGTCTGGGAGGCTTGACCTACCTCGATAGATGTCGCAGGGGAAGAGATCAACATCCCTATTGCCCAGAGGACTTGCTTTCCAATCCCAGCACCGACTCAGGTGCTTCGCATAGTAATGCGGGTTCAGAGATCTTTCACACTACCCCAGCAGAACGAACCCCCCTCTTGTCCCCCACGGACAATGACGCTGGTTGGGATTCTCGGCACAATGTTTCCCGGCGGTCTGAAAGGCAACGAGGCCACGTCTACGCTTGGCTCTCCACCTTGCTCGTGTGTGCCGCATGGGTCCTGTTCTTAAATATCGCATGGTTACGATTGCATTCACCAGAAAAGAGGAGTATACAGGTGCTATAGCGCATGTAGTTGCTTAATACATATGGATAAACTACCGCAAGCCTGTGTTATCTTCGTTTGATGCTCACTAGCCAATGACCTTGGTTATTGCCAACTTCCGTGCCATCGGATGATGCCGTAGTGGACGCGGCATCTCCGAAGAGATCGACAGTTAATGGGGGAATAAGGTCCAGGTCAGATTTTGAGAGTGGCATCAAGGGCACTGGAACGCCCATCCCTTTTATTCGGCGAATACGCGGGACTGGCAAGGCCGCGCGCCACTTTTCGACCATATGCCGCGTGCTGACTAGATCCCTTGGCCTCACATATGGTTCGGCCGGCGCATCACCATTATCTGACACAACCAACGGGGGGTACGCGTTTTCTCGCGCGGATAACGATAGTTCTGCAGAAAAAAAATCAACCTTGCAATGAGTTGATTTAAGCAAAGCAGGTTTACCGTCGCTCTTCCCTGCCCAGCTGGATAACGATTCTTGAATCGATTCTGGGCAACTTTCCGATGGTGGTATTTCGAATTGGCCCATCACGTATTCAACTGGCTCTGGTAACTGAGTCGAAGAACGAAACAGTTTGAAAGTGTGACTTTGAAGTGGAAGTAGATTGACCTACGCCTGGGGTGGAATAACCATCGTCAACGTCCAGTGCAGAGGCTAGCCAGTATAAGATAGCGTGCATGACGGTGGGTTGCTCCGCCCGCGCATCAAAGGGTGGGGAGATGTAGGCGTTCGTCCACCCTGCGAATTGTCTTGATAAAAAAAATGAGCACAAAGTTTGCGCACATTACCATCCGAAAAGACGCCAAACGTCCATTGTTGGTAGGTGGTTACAATGAAATAAAAACATTGTTTACGAACACATGAGTCCCAAAGCTAAAACGATTGAGTTTTATTGAATGGCCACGGTTTATTAATGAACCTTGCACCAAAGACGTTCTTTTCCTCGCAAGCGGGCATTACCAGAAGGCAGCTAGGATAATTAGTGTTTGCAACTGTGATCCGTTGATCACGACTTACAGATTTCAACTCGGTAAATTGCCACATGTCCTCAGTAGACAACACCCATGGAGGTTGGCAGGCCACAAGTACGGAATTGGAAGCGATCTCTGCGCTGGAAGCGCACTCTGTCCGTGTAAAGTAGAATTCTTTGAAAATAAGGTCGTCGTAGCGTGCTTGGGTCTCTGAGACAAAGCCCCAGTCTCTGCTTTGAGGATAAAGAACATGTAGTATACGTTGCACCGTCCTCAACGGGAAGTGATCGATCCAAGCCCATAGCCTGGATGATATCGTCAGAACCATTCTACAGGCATACAAGAAAGACGCGCCGATTAAATTCTGTCACCGGCGCAGGTAGTGTCAAATTAACCTTGAACTTCCGAGATGAGGGCACAGTCAGACCCTCCCCGGTTTGCTCGTCCCGATCCACTAGTCCTAATGAGCCTAGGGATGTGTCTGGCACGTTTGCTATGATCCCTAGAACAGGTTTATGGCGTCAGTAAGCACGGCATGTCAAGTGCATTGCTTCGTGGCTAACAATTATTGACTAGGCCGTCAAAGCCAGCGTCTAAGCACTGTATTGAAGTCAGGTGCCGCTCCTTCCGAAACCGAGTAGAAAGCGTATTGCGATGGCTTTTATGCCCAGGTAGCGGAAAGGCCAGATCTCCTGCTCCATATTTCAATCCAGGGAGTACTGCATCTTTCATGTAACCGCGAAGGTCATCGATACCCCAACAAGCCATGTTGTGACTCTCGTACAGAACGGCTGATATGTCAGGGGAAAGTGCGAGACGGTATCGAAAGGAGTCGAAAGGTATTCGGCAACCTACATCATGAAGGACCTTAAGTACCAGGTTCCGACGGCCAATTGTGAGGGCCTTGACGACGAGGAATACAATACAACGTTTTATTGTTGAGGAAGAGTGACGAGTAACGAGCTTTTCTGTAACGCATCTGGAGGTCGGCAACTCCCGTATCGCCGGCGAGGTCCGTTCGTATCTTTCACAGCCAAGCCAGGCGATTCCCTCACCCCCCTCGCGTCAAACCCCCGTCAAAGGTGAGTTTTATTGTCCTTGAACTTCGGGCAGGTGGTGGCATGATCCTAGCGTACTGTTTTCGGGAGATTCTGTCTAGATCTCCGAAAACAAGGGTGGATGTCACTGCATGTTTTTGGATGCTCGAAATGTTATCCTGACCCATTGTTTCTATTTTCCAGCCTGAAGATGGGTGCATACAAATATATAAGCGAATTGTACAAGAAAAAGCAGTCTGATGTACTGCGTTTCCTCCTTCGAGTCCGGTGGGATCACCGCCCAGAAGTTCGTAAAGCCATCACTGACCCAAATTGATAAAGATGCTGGGAGTACCGTCAGTTGAATGTTATCCACCGGGCATCTCGTCCATCCCGCCCCGACAAAGCGCGCCGTCTGGGCTACAAAGCTAAGCAGGGCTACGTTGTCTACCGCGTCCGAGTCAGGCGGGGTAACCGGAAGAAGCCTGTTCCCAAGGGTGCGCCTCTTCTATACCCATCCTGCCTATAGTTCATCCACAACATTCGCCAGGTGCTACCTATGGTAAACCCGTTCGCCAGGGTGTTAATCACCTCAAGCCCCAGCGTGGCTTGAGGAGCGTCGCAGAAGAGCGTGTTGGCCGCCGCTGTGGAAACTTGCGTGTTCTAAATTCCTATTGGATCAATCAGGATGGCGTTTATAAGTACTACGAAGTGATCCTTGTTGATCCTAGTCACAAAGCGGTATGTATCACCTGCAATTTCATCCACATCATCTCACTGAGCAGTAACCCAGATTCGTCGTGATCCGCGCATCAACTGGATCACAAAACCGGTGCACAAGCGTCGCGAAGCCCGTGGTCTTACCAGCGTTGGCAAGCAGGTTCGTTCGAGACCTCTTTTCAACACATTGCACGTCTCTTCATGCGTGGTTCCCAGAATCGCGGACTTGGCAAGGGTCATCGCCACAGTCATGCGCCCGCCCGCTCCACTTGGAAGAGGCACAACACCCTTAGTCTTCGTCGTTACCGCTGATTACTTGTGTCTCTATCCCTGCATTCTACGCGTATGTCTGCTATGGCTGGCTATATGCCCTTGCAACTTCGATATGAAAAACCATGTTTCGCAATTATGCTCTCTAACGAGATGATGATTATTCCTGGTCCCAGAGGACCAGGTGTGCATTTCGATATTCGATAAATCGTGGGTCATGAGCCATAAAGAATCCGGGATTGTCCGGTCGACTTAGCGATACGAGTTGCGCTTTCATCGGTCATTCTGTTTGACTCTGATAACAACCACCAGGAATAACGGTGGCATTGCAAACCCATCGAAGGCTGACGAGAGCCAATAGATCATGCTACTCGTAGTCGAAGGTAAGTCTGTCCGCCCAGATGATTTGCGAGATGGTCGCATCTCTTGGAGGCTGTGACGACAGTTTGCGTTCGACGCACTGTCGAGCGCTATGGACAGTGGAGATATCCCGGCAGACCGGAGGTAGCCCGCGGGTGTCTTTATTTGCATTCAGTTCCAGGATGTGCGACAGATCTTTGCCGCTCTTTCCACTCTGGCGCTTTATGAAATTCGCCAACTCGCGGTTGCTCATCAGATAAGGTACATGGCGGAAGAGACGAAACTATCCTTGACGCAGCGCCTGAAAGCACATACTTCCACCGGTTTCCCTGCGCAGTTTACTCCGTGGGTGGCCTTTTGGGCACGCAAAAAGGAAGGTCATACTCCATGTCGATCGGGTTACACTTCCGAGCGACGACTGTCAAGCTAGTATACTTGAACAGCTTCCGTATATTGCAGGCAAGCTGTTTAAACTTGAACTCATACGTGATAAAGATGCTGTAGAAGCTCAACAGCACTTACCGTGTGCACTATGTGCTCAGAGGTTCAAAAGGACAGATATTGTCGAAACGGACCTTCGAAGAGTAGACCTTTCATTAATTTGCAACTTGAGTCTCGCAGAGGATGTATTCCCGACTTCATACGATCGAGTTGCCTACAAAGGCCGCATTCACAGGTCATTCGCCCCGTCCCCGTCCAGTTCTAGGAGCCTAGAGACATGGATATCTATATGCCCCTGCCCAAGACTCTTTACACTGTTGCTCAATCTCGCTCTTTTGGGATCTGCACCTTTCTCGTCTCTCGGCTCGGACCACCCTATGTCCAAGGGAATATTGCATGACACGTCCCTCTCCAATAGTCAGAAGGCTATAGACGTCATCGAGTATTCAAGGGATAATACCCATTTCGCCCCAGTATCCCACTTCTGCCTCACTGTAGTACTAGTTATAAGCTTGTCCGCTGATGAATTATTCGGCGCATATCCGGTCCTGACAAACCAACGCCAGGCACTCGAAAACCCTTTGACCTTTGTTGCTCACTGCCCAACTGCATCCACCATCGAGGACCACGTCAAGCACCATTCAAGAGATTACCGTCTCTCGTTTGATACTTGCATTGGGACAATGAAGAGAATGACCGCCAAAAGTGCGGGACTTCTTGGAATTGTCCTCATGCTATACGTACCACCTTCGATGGTGGTTACCTGTTCTTGCATACCAACGGAGGCTCCTACGCATACGAACATGCATTGCACGGCCGACAGCAGAGATGCTTTGCTTCCAGGCGCCCTATGATCTGGGACAGGCTGGGAGTTGAGCAGCACTGCTTGTAAGTTGTCGGGAAGGATCCGAGACACTGACGCCAAAGCCGTCTGCATCCACTATCGGAGACGGTAGTCCTCTATATTTCCATCTTCAATATCAGCCTTTGCGGGTGCAGTTCTCCGGGTTATTAACTTTTCTACATATACGTCCTTTTCTGTCTTGCGGGAATACTTGTCCTGCGCTGGTTGATTTCTTAGCGCTATTTGTTGCCTTGTCATTTCATAATATACCTCCTTTCCTTTCTGCAGTTTTCTAGCACTTGATTGCCTGGCTTGCTCGCGTGTCACAGGGAATGTTGGGATCCAGGATGCCCGGAGGGCCATGTGTATTATTACATAAGTGGGAAAAGTCGGGACGCGGTTCGATCAATTGTTCAAATTGAGCGGCCTCATGTTTGTCGCGTGTTCATTTATTGGCTGCGGTGCCGTAGAGTCGGATCTTTGGCCACTGACATACTTATCCTCTCTGGTAGAGCGGAACGGGCCGCATCAGCATTTACGACCAGCAAATGAGATACACCGGGGCGAGAAGAAAAGGTCTATCCTTCTCCTTACTATTACATACTTTCTCTGTGGTGTCACTAGCGCATGCTGGCCTCATGCACCGACTCTTTCCGCATTCATACAAGGCCGGTAATCCACACATCGGTTCTTCCAGGCGTTCGTCTCTGGAGAACACGACTCTGTGGGTGATCGAAGACACATACGAGGGCCAGAGCTTCTTTGAGTGCGTCAACATGCTTCTCAACCGAGATATCCCGTGCTAATGCCGAGTCACCTCAAGCACCTTCGATTTTTACACCGGTCCGGACCCCACCAAGTTCGCACTAGTCCTCGCGTAGTAGTTTCATCGACACTGACATTCGTTCCGACCCTTGTAGCGGACTAGTGACGTGAGTTTGAGTCTCCACGAGTTGATATCCACTAAAGTTTCTTCCAGTTTCGTCGATGAACAGACTGCATTCGCCGATAGCCTAGCGTATGTGACGTCTGACAACAAGGTCATTATGAAGGGCGACAATACCACTTGGCTTTCGGAAGGTGTTAATCGTAGCAGGTCAGTGTTTGCCCACTAACACCCGGAGAGATGTGCTCAGTAGGGATATCCTAGCGTACGTATATCAAGCCAAGCCATGTACAATACCGGTCTCTTCATCCTGGATCTCGACATGGCACCGTGGGGATGCGGTCTGTAGCTTCATACGTGTAATCTGCACCTTGTCTGACTGTTTTTCGTAGGCGTATGGCCTGCGTTTTGGTAGTTATTGTTGTGTTTCTGGCGAACAAGCCTTTTGATATCATGGTGCTACCAGGACGTTGGGGGACGGTACTTGGCCATGGGTATGTACTCTAGTTGTATAAATAATCGCTTTTGACTCCCCTTAAGAACGGTGAAATAGACATTATCGAAGGCGTCCACGATAATGAACACAACCAAGTCACATGGCACACTGCTCCAGGTATGCCCGATATTACTAACCTAAATGTTACTGAACCCCACAAGGGTGCAACCTTACGGCTACGACCAATTTCACGGGAACGATCGTAGTGAGTTCTTGCAGTTAATCCGGGAAAGCAGTTACACTGATGCCACTCAGCAAACTAATGGTGTGGATAACCTCCAGTGCGACGCACTGATTGATAATAACGCTGGTTGCGGCGTCACGGAATGGAGTAGGGCATCTTATGGTCCTTATTTCGATTCACAAGGTGGTGGCGTGTTTGCAATGAAATGGGATACAAATGGAATTGCAGTTTGTGAGTTCATGGTTATTTGCGTGCCTCCTTGTGGCTTGACCTCCATTAGGGTCGTTTTATCGTGCCGCTATTCCTCAAGACATCATCCAGGATCTACCCAATCCTTCGAACTGGGGGGAACCTGTTGCGGAGCTCGCGCCGACGAACTGCAATATTTCGCATTACTTTTCCAACCACTCGATCATCTTCGGTAAGTCTTTCACATGAACGCATACATTGCAACCTCACTCGAATTCTAGATATCACATTTTGCGGTAAGGTTACTGAGTACATGGAAATGGACCTCCGGCTGACTGGTCCAAACAAGGTGACTGGGCAGGTAATTCTTATGCCACTTCCGGATGCCCTGGAACTTGTACCGAGATTTTGACGGATCCATCGAACTTCGTGGTGAGACTTTTCGTTATAATTGAGGACTGTTTTGTCAACAAACTATTTGCAGAATGCGTCATGGATCATCAATTCACTCAAAGTATACAAGTCGGCCACTCTATCTGGTGGATCCTCAAGTTCAGCATTATCACAACGCTTCGTTGATCTAGTACAAATTCTACATGTTGTGGCAGCCACTGCCATGCCTATTCTGCTATCTTTGCTTTAGCTCGCAACGAACCATTACGACCAGACGGACCTCGATATTATTATTGCATGATGACTCCAGATAGACTCTACTTCGGTAGATCAGGCTAGTATATTACTACGCTACAACTCGAGAAGTTGTGGATAGTCCGCGCCTTGGATATCGATCTCCGCAAAACCAGCTCTCATGGGGGTGATACTGGCGTGACCCCTGGCAAACACCCAGCTATCTGTTCCAACAGGAAGGGCAGAGAGATCCGGATTGATAAGGGAGTGCAGTTCAGGAACGAATTTGAATGCGAGATCCCGAGCTCCATCTGGCGTGCTGACGGAATCAGGGCAATTTGCAGGTACTTCTCCTTGAGTTCCGGGTGCGTGAGGCACCGGGGCATGCTTGAAGAGGGAGCCGTAAGAGCTACGCCACATACGTGTCCAGTAAACTTGTACACCTCCAGGGTCGGCAAGCTTCTGGATCATGGGAAGGTTCACGTTGTACAAGTCAACTTCGCCATCACGTATTCCATCTGGATCGCTTCCCCAATTAGACCATAGATATTCCACAATTCTGACGGAAAGGTCATGTGCGGGCGCATGCAAAGCGGGGTGTGTGGAGTGGAGTACGGTGCCATACGAGATCGCAATGGCACGGGTGCGTGCAAGGGCAGCGGACATCGCTGCACCGATTGTACCCGAAGAGAGGGAAAACGCGGCTGAAGGAGACGATGAGACCGATCCCAATGGATAGATTTACGGCGACTGACTTGATGTGTTTCTGCCAAAGTTCGGGCCCGAAATCTGGATGTCGCTGACTATCCATCAAGAGATAGAGTGGGCGCGCACATACCACCAGATCGATCTCTCCGGGATATAGATTATGGAGAGCGATGTTTGTGCAAGTCGCGGGAGTCTTGAACAATGTTAGCTGGACAGAAACGAGATGGATGGATCGGTCAGCGCACGCCGTCCAGGAGAATCCACTCTGCGATCTCGCACTCCTTTATTGGTCTGGGGGTATCTGATGTCTCGCCCTCCAAGCCGTCTGCCGAGAGGTTAGCGCTGGAGTAAGGATATGCCAGCCAACGCACCTGGCTCTCTGGGGTAGAAATATCTGCCCCGGGTCACCTCGTTGATGTGATACGCCTTGCCTACGGTGGAAGTTGGCAAAGGGTACTCAGGACGGGCAGATCACACCGACCGATCCAAGACTTTTGGGAACTCGGTATGACCACTCTTACGTTCCATTCTGGGGCGTGGCAGAGGGAAGATCGTGACACAGTGGTCGTACAGGGAAGGATGCGGACACCTACTGAGATGGTTGGTGAGATAGCGATAGAGACCGCAGAGATAGGGCGACTGTGGGCCGGGGGGGCCGTCGTCGTTCTGGTGAGCGGGTGAGCGGGACGGGCACTGGCACTGGGGCGGGCAGGAGCACTGACGACGAGGAGGACGGAAGGCATTCGGCCGAACTGCTGAGCCAGCGACGGGCGTCTGTGTAATTCCAAAAGACCATTGACCATCCTGAGCGGCGCTGGAGACGGACGTTGTTTGTGTCCACATGTTGACCCCCACCGCCAGCGCGACGCCCCACTCGCTGCCCGCCATCCCGACCCTGCCCCCCATCCGCATGCCCGACGAGAGCGACCACGACTCCGCCTCCTCCCCGCCCCCCTCCCCATTCCTCTCCCGCCCACACCACTCCCCACAACAAAGCCTTCGCAAGTCCCTCTCCGTCGATTCCTTCATCGCATACGAACGAGACGCCTCATCCGCTTCGCGTCCGCCCCGTCCCCCCGCCACTGCACCTGACTCTCCCCGTTCCCGCAGAACCGACCTGTCCGTCGACTCCGCACGTCGCCATGTCCCCGATTCTGCCCCGCTCTACGTTCGTGCCCGTGGCGTCAGCATGAGCGACGGCCGCGATGTCGACCGCGCCTCCGAGACCGGCGCTTGGCAGTCTCTCAAAAAGCCCGCCGACAGGAGCAGGAGAGGCTCAGTGAAGAGCAAGGAACAGGGTCGCCAATCCCGTCGTCCCGGCGACCTAAAGTTACCTGCTCGCAATCAGGTGCCCGCTGTTCCGGCGAACGTCATACCAACGCAGCTTTCCCAGCCTGTTCTACGCGACGACGCCCGGATATTGCACTCCACGACCTCCCTCCAGTCATTTCCGAGGCATTCTTCCCTCACAGACGTCATGTCCGGCCGCGTCAGGAGCGGTAGTCTTGGATTTCAGGCCAACTCTGTAGCTAGAGTCTCTCTCGCCGACACGGCGCAGCCCACGGTGAGGAGACAGCTCAATCGATCGGTCACCGAGCGAGACTGAGTCCATGCAGTCGTTCCCCAAGGAGATTTCCATCGCCGTCGTCGGGACGCCTGGCTGCGGAAAGTCCACCTTTGTCTCGGAAGATGCAAGCGCTTACGGCGTCGAGGACTTCTCTGCACTCTTTGCCATGTCAGGAAGCTCAATTTCTGCACCCTTCCGCTGTGAGCAAGGCTGTACTCGCTAACTGGTCTATCCTTGATGGTTTCTAGACACTAGACGACTCGACTGGGTGAAGCAGCGGGAGCCACCATGCGTCTCGATCGTCATTCACGAATTAGATATAACTAGACTAACCTCGCCTCCTCGCGTGGATGGTGTCTTCGTTTGTTATGATAGCGGGGATATGTCGTCATTCGTGCCTGTCCCCAACTTCCTTCGTGCGTTAAAGATTATAACTTGTTCCGTCGCTCCGATCATTCATGTTGATTTCAAGGCCTCATACGACCATTGAACTTCCCCATCATTGCAGTAGCTCTCAAGTCGGATCTGCCAGTTGCCGTCGATCCTCAGACTTCCCTGAGCTTATTTCAGCAACACGATGTTGGCCTGGTACAGGTCAGCCGTGTTGGGGACATAGGGAAAATGAGAAAGGCATTCAAATTTTTGTTGATGTCTATCCTCCGCGTGCCGAGTGAGCGTCGCATTCCATGCTTATGTGCTTTGACTGTACGGCATACACAGATGCCGACCTCCGGAATCCTGCATCACCGGAAGCCTTGGTCTCCCCGCACCCTTTTGAAAGCAGGGGATCAACCTCGGTAGCGCCGAGCGTCTCTTCCGTCCGCACTATATCGCAGGCAAGCTCTTATCGGCTTTCGCCGACATCTACCCTTCCGTCTTCGCCGCCTCCATCAACATCATCGCCTACGCGAGCTCGTTCAACGTCGGACTTGTTTTCGGAGCACGAAAAAGCGAGATCCTACAGTTCGAATGAACGCAAGTTGTCTAATGCACGGAGTGCCACAAGTCTTGCGGCGAGTAACAGCCTGCAATCGCCTGCTGTATCAGCCTTGCATCCGGTGAAGGGTGATGCATTGAATGGGCTTGATGATGATGACCAACATGTGACAAAAGAGAAAAAACCGTGAGCATCGCTTTCCTGCGTGCCCTTCCTTCTGGCTGATACCATTGTTGAGAAGTCGATCAGTTCAATATGCCACTTTGGAGGAGCTTCTTGACAGACTTCTCTTTCTGGCGGTCAGCGGGGATGGTTAGTCTCGAAAATTATCCAATTTATATTGTTCGTTTGATGTCGGCATTTAGATCCCACATTCATCACGCATTTCTTCCTCACTTATCGAAGGTTTGCCAGTCCTCGAAAGGTATTACTGGCCATGCAAAAGCGTATGCGACAACTCGATACTTCATCCGGTGATCCCATGTTTGCTAGTTATGCTGAGATGAGGCGAGTGAAATGGTCACTGCCAGCAGGTCTTCTAATCATCCCTTCCAGGATTTGTCATTTACTCGAGACCTGGATGCATACTTATCCACAGGATTTCGCTTCCCCGGGCGCGACTGGAGCCTTGAGCGCGTTGGTGAAATCCATCACTAAAAAGAGCTATCTTTTGCATTATGGATCTGATTTCCAGCCTTTTCTTGGGCACCTCTCAAACATCGTTGATTCTGATTCAGCCTGGGCCCATAGGGACGAACATCCAATCGATGATGCCGATGATTCATACAGCATTTCGGATGGCGAAGATGAAACACTGGCTGCCACTGCGGATTCGGCGTCATCCAAGCCGCCTTCCGTGGTGACCTCTAACGAAAATTCGTCTGGTTCGGTCTCAAGAGAGCGTAAACAAAGTTTACCTTTATCGGCAAAGGCATTGATCATGCCCATACCCCCGTCGCAGCCACCTGACATCCCTGAGATATTACCAAAACAACTTCTCAAAGAGTTGTATCGTCAATCATCAGAGTTACAGAATTATGAATGCTCCGAGGTCGCGGAAGAGATAACTCGGGTTGAAGCCGGGATGTTTTTGGAGATAAAGGTATGTCAGCTTGTGAGGTATACGTATCACTTTAACACATTGGCCCGTACACAGCCGAGGCACTGGCTCCGGTATACACTGATTCCTGGTCGCAAAGATCCTGAATCTGATACGATTTCGCGGTTCAATGCGATCTCAAACTATTTGGCGGATTGGTGCGCGCGTCGAATAGATATTATGGTTCGATCTAGCCCTAACATATCCGTAGGGTTGTTTCTCTAATCTTGTGTCATGACAAACCTAAAAATCGAGCCAAACAAATCGAGAAATTTGTCGACATTGCCCACAAGCTTCGCGCGTTGAACAACTATTCTGCCCTTCGCGCCTTCGTTGCCGGAATAAATAATTCGACCTTTCAAGGTGACGATACGATGGAGATCTTCAAAACCAAAACACCAGATCACTACAAAAATCTTTTATCCTGGGATGTTCTGCTCCAACACAGGGGTGCTCACCAAGCTTATCGGATGGCTCTGAAGAACACTAAAGGGGCATGCATCCCTGCCTTGTGGGTGATTGAACCAATAGCTGTCGGCAGCTAAAACAAATATTTTGCAGGGAAGTGCATATGTCAGATCTCATTCGTGCTCATGAAGGGAACCCGGATGCCAGTGCCACCGAGCCTAACAAAATACATTGGGGAAAGTTCAACATGCTTGGGAGATTTATCCAAAGCACAACCCATTGCCAACTACAGTGTCAAATGACATCTGATTACACCTTTCCTGAACGCCCGAAGATTAGGGACTTGGTGTTCAATGAGCATGTGATGCCAGAAGAGGTTAATGTCTTTTGATTTGATTCAAAATCTGTGAACTGATGGATTATCTAGATGCAGGTTTCCAGAATGGCACCAGTTTCAGATTCGGATATTGTCGACGAACCGTTCAAACCCAACCTTCCTCGCTCAATCTCGCGCGATGACGGACATTTTGCGCAGGGAAGAGATTCTGCTCTCATTCGCAGACTGTTTCAGTGGTGATTGCTCCCCTACGTGTACTCGGAAATATACTCCTGTATTGCGAGGCTTACTGTCTTGGTTCTTTATTGTGTTGTCTAGCGCCATCATCGGATACCCTGTTGCATACGTACCACTACCACCACTGACCTCGTTGTTTTACCTGACGTACTGTACGATATCATGCAGCTCTGTGGCCGCTGCTTCACCCCTTGATACGTGATGCACCGATATTGGGGCCCTACCGACATTGTTCAAAAGACAATTGTTGCTGTGACTCCTTGTTTGTAAGCGGTGTAAGCGATGGTCTAGACCACATGGACCATGCGCGATCGACAGTTGCCGAGTTTGCCCACCTATCCTAAGAACAATTGCAAGGACGTCGACAACAAGCAATCCCATTCCTGGACTGCTTCATATAAATGCTACAGTCTTTGCGATGGCGCTCTTCACACCATTCAGCTTCTCTGCCCTCAGACACTGCGGTACTGGTTTGCTCGCAGTTCAACTCTTAGAGCAGGACTCTCGTTGACATCACTCCTTACGACCGAAAAATCGAGCCATCATCGCCATGCTCACCGACATCTCGAAAGCCACTACTCTGTACCTCACGCCCATTCTAATGCTGACGTCGTTATTTCTCCTCCTCTTTGCATACTTCTCCCCAGTGCTTATGTTGCACAGCCAAGTATCGCTGTTGACCGTAACACCATCCACGGCACTCACGCAGCCTGGATCGAATCAAGCTGTGGATGGTCCCAGCATGTTTCTGGGAATGCTGGGTAGGACTCCAATGTTTACATATGACTAGAGACTCAAATAGCTGTTAGGGTCGTGTACTCGGCCACACAGTTCGGCAGGATTAACTTGCGCGACACCGTCAATCACCCCGCCTTACGGTGCGCCATTTGTTCATCATCCCCCATTACAATATTGATACGTTTGGTAGACGCTTCAGTGTTTACGTCAAACACACCTAGCTCTGTTTTGGCGGCACCACCTCCTATTGCACCAGTTTTTCTTGCGATATCGCTTGCATTCGCAATCATTTTCTTCGTCATGTTTACTGGAATCTCATTCCGGCACCTGATGGGTAAGGCAGGAAACGTTTGGGAGGTGCCAATGGTACAGCGCGCTTCTGCCTGGATCGGCATATCCTCATTCCTCGTTGGTGTGTAGTACAAATCGGGCCCGGTATTTGCATTGACATGTATACTTATAGGTTTGGCCTCGTTCCTCATCATCCGCATGTACTTCGGCAAGGCTGCGGATGACTTTAATATGAGCATCCGAGGCCAGGGGACGAATGGTCCACAGCTCATTGCAAACACAAGTAATGCTTTCACGAGTAAGTGGTCAATAAAGCTACGGAACTGTGTGCAGGGCTCATCAGTATACCAGTGGTTTGGGTTGGTTATGCATTCTTTGCTGTACCAGTTGTGGTTTCACTAGCAAAGTTACACGTGCTCGCGACGAAATGAATGGATACTCATACAATAGAATAATTTGGACATCCACCTTACTACAGCCTAAGGACCTTTGTATTTCCGCAAGTACTAAATGCAAGGTGAAACATTTGGAAAAAAAAAGCGTTCCATCCAGCTTTCAGTATTGGGCAGTTCCGACTCCATTCCAATATTCAGTCGGCGCTCTGAAAATTGCTATCGCCATCTTAAAACTCGTGAAAATAGTTATTTACCCGTAACTTCTTGGTACTGGGTTTCGTCCAGCAAGACAACTTGAAGGCTCAAGTGGATCGGTGAGTTACTCCAGTCCACTCGTCTCCCTATGTGTGATGAGCGTTGTACAAGCAACCTTCACTGGCACCTCTTAGTCGACATGGTGCAGAGCCACGAGTTCTGTACCACTGACATCACCGACTCTCTGATTTCTAACGCTGGATGGCATTTTCAATGGAGCTAACGTTATTATTTTCAACAGTGGCACCGCATCCACTGGCAGGAAGTTTGGATCCCATGATTTCTGCCTGTAGCACGGATGTCCTCTTAGTTGGCGGACCTTTGCGAATACGAATAACTCATGACTGGATTGGCAGAAGCAAAACCCTTTTTGGCAGTGTGAATGGTATCATGGGCTCACTCAAAAGAAACTCTTTGACGTTCTGTAGGGATGCTGACCTGCTATGAATAATTTCTGCCAGATGTTTCCCAAACAACTGCCGACAGTTACTCCGAACTGGGCCATAGCATGATGTGCCCCTTTGCGGAGATGATTATATTATCCATCCCTGCTCATGCTGAAAGAATACTTGTACCTCTAAATCCGAACGGTTGTGAGCCAGTGATGCCACAATCCTGAGCTGTCGAGTTCACTGACAGCCGCACACTGTGATTTTAGACTCCTTTGGGTTCGTTCAGCCCGCATTATCATAAGCACGTCCTCAAGTACTACTGTTAAATATATGTGAGAAATCACGCTCAGGCTATGCCCGTTTAGCCGACATCTATGTATTCCGGCGGGCGTCACTACTTTCACTGCCAGTGTGGATCGCTATCGCTGCTCTTATCAATCCTCAATGCCATCGTGGTCTGATCTTGCTACTTCCAAGAAACGCCGCCAGCAGGAGGCCATCCCCCAAGAGTGGTTAATCGATCCCCCACCAGTA
The DNA here is from genome assembly GCA_038089115.1 of Fistulinella cinereoalba. Lineage (NCBI taxonomy): Eukaryota > Fungi > Basidiomycota > Agaricomycetes > Boletales > Boletaceae > Fistulinella > Fistulinella cinereoalba. The sequence continues at coordinate 6,325 of JBBPKG010000013.1, read as the reverse complement.
GCGACGCTTAATGTGACTGGTTTCCCTGCCACGTGCGGCTTGTTAACGCCGCAAGAGATCACGATCACAAACCAGAGTGTCAATGTTTTACTGGAGAAGCTCGCAAGTGGGGAATGGTCCTCCGTCGCTGTGACAACAGCATTCTACAAGCGGGCCATTATAGCCCAACAATTGGTAAGATCCTTTTTGTTCTACTTTCTGACATTTAATTGACGGGAGCCAGGTGAACTGCTTGACCGAAATATTCGTGGAACGCGCCCTCGCTCGCGCCGCTGAATTAGATGAGACTTTGGAGAAGACTGGCAGGGTTGTTGGCCCACTTCATGGACTCCCTATATCCTTGAAGGACCAGTTATGTATGAAGGGGCTGGAGACAACGATGGGCTACGTATCCTGGATTGGAAAATACGCGGAGAAAAATGCAGTACTCGTCGACATCTTGGAGGAGTGCGGTGCTGTTCTTTTTGTGAGGACAAATGTCCCACAAACACTGATGGTATGCTGCACGTCCGACGTTTGTACTTTGATTCAATTCTCCCTACCCAGTGGACTGAAACCTTCAACAATATTTTTGGTAGGACAACCAATCCTTACAATCGTTCGCTGACATCCGGGGGTTCCTCTGGGGGAGAAGGCGCATTGGTCGCCATGAGAGGGAGCCCCCTTGGTGTCGGTTCCGACATCGGAGGGTGAGTGTGTCTTGAAGCCCCAAGTTAGATACTGAACGATGCCTAGATCCATCCGGGTCCCTTCTGCGATGTGTGGCTTGTATGGCCTTCGACCTTCCTACGGTCGGGTGCCTTATGGGGGTGCTGTCAATTCCCTCGAGGGGCAGGAGTCTATATTATCTGTTTTGGGTCCTATGACCACTAGCATTGCGGGACTGAAGACGTTCATGGAAGCTGTCATCAAGGCGGAACCCTGGCTCAAAGATCCGATGGCTGTGCACAAGAGGTGGGACGAAGGTGAATATCAGCTCAAGGATCGGGACGGCGGGCAACGGCTTTGCTTTGCAGTCATGTGGGATGATGGTGTTTGCGTCCCGCATCCGCCGATCACGAGAGCACTCAAACACGTCCAAGAGGTGCTCACAAAGGCTGGTCATAATGGTGCGCCTACACCATTTACTTGCAGACTTTCTGCCTACAATGAATGCAGTGATTACTTGGAAACCGCTCGGGCATCAGAAGCTGGCCGAAATGGCGGTATGTGGTGTCAATGTGTAACCATCCCACACTAACGCCAGACATGTTTTTACATGAAAGCTGAGTATTTGGGGTGCCGGTCGTGCGGATGACTATTTGACGGTCACCTCACCCACCGGAGAGCCGGTGATCACCACGATGGCCCCGAGTGGTGACCAAACTACCAAGCTTCTCCCTCCTAAACCCAGTCTCACCGCCTACCAACTATGGCAAGTTCAGAAAGAGAAGAGAGACTTGCGCGCCGCATACTTGGAACATTGGAACAGCACTACGACGGAGACTGGCACGGGGCGTCCAGTGGATGCAATCATTTGTCCAGTAGCTCCGTTTGCGGCTCCGCCTCACGGGCAGAACAAGTGAGTGCCCAAATGTCGAATGTGATCAGCCTGGTGCACACACGCCACCAGCTACGGTTATTATACCATGGTGTGGAATGTACTCGACTACACCGCAGCGGTGTTCCCTGTGACCGCCGTTGACCCAGAGATTGACGTCAAGCAGCCTCGGGAGAGTTTCTTTAATACGGTTGACCAGGAAATCCACACGATGTGTAGGTCCACCTTTCGATGACTCGTGACCCCTTGCTTAGGAATCTTTAGACGACCCCGAGATTTTCCGAGATGCTCCCGTTAGCCTGCAGCTCGTGGGGCGCACATTAGATGAGGAAGGCGTCATCGCCATGACTGAGATCATCGATGCCGCACTCAAGACCAGCAAACTTGGGCAATTATAGCTTTGTTTTGTTTGCAGGTGGTGTACAATGGTGTAGACAATCGAAATGTAATCACAACTTGGCGGAATGAAGGGGCTGTGCCTCGTTTACAAAAAGGCCTGCTGCACCCATCCCGCTACCTATACACATGCTCGTACAAAGTACTTGCTCGTTTCTCCGGCGGAGTTCAGCTAACCCAGTCACGACTTGGCGCAAGCCGGCTGCAAAGGGACTCAGGAAATCCAATTGATGTATTGAATAAGCGACTCACTCATTCCGAGAGGGTGGGTTACAGCTATCGCGCCACCACTGCGAAGATGTGCTTAGATACTCGGTGATGAGTGGATGTGGGAATCATACTTTGGGTTAATTTTGCTCATCGGAATTCCAAGTTCTTCGACGCAGTAGGCAAATTGTGATGCGAACGCTTCGTTGATCTAATTCGAGCCATGAGCTCCATCCGAGGATATAGTAGGAGACTCCCGAACCTCAAAGATATTTACATCTTCTTTCGACAGGCCATGTTGGGACAACACCTTGGGGATAGCCGCAATGGGACCGACCCCCATATACCTTGGCTCGACACCTTGGGAGTGTGTTCAGGCTGCAAGCTTCAATCGTGCTAGATCCCGGGGCAACGTACCGACGACCACACTTCCGACCCATTTGCCCAAAATATCCATACCTTCTTCTCGAGCCCTTTCCCTTGTCGTAAGGATGCACAAGGCTGCGCCATCACCGATGCCGCTTGCGTTCCCCGCCGTCGTCGTGGTCTCTCCCCAATCAGGGAACACAGGTTTCAAGGCCCCGAGGGATTCTAACGTCACCCCCGGTCGAATAGTATCGTCTGCGGAGATGACAGAACCACGAATTTCGACGGGAATGATTTCTTGCGCAAAGATGCCCTTTGCGGCAGCCTGTGCGGACTCAATCATGAGGCGTTCTCCCTAGTTAGTATAGGATTATACGCACCTGACTGGCCCTCGTATGTGAAATCAACGCATAGTCATCCTGCTTTTTGCGCGGGACCTTGTATTTCTCGGCAACTAACTCGGCGGTCCATCCCATGGGCTGGAATAACGTTAGGGCACGCAAGGTGTATAAGGCAGACTCGTACTTGAATGCAATCGTGTGCTTGCGAATTCTCGGCGACAGCATCAGAAATCGTAGGTGTTGGACGGGCACTGGTTGACCATGGTCATCGAAAGCAATATAGCTACTCCGAGCACTCACTTGAGTGTCATATTCTCGACGCCGACCGCGACGCCGAGAGAAATTTCCTTGGATTTGATGGCGTGGGCTATATTGCGAATGGCCATGAGGCCGGAGGAGCATAGCCTATTAACTGTCGATATGGGCACTTCATGGGGTATGCCGGCAGCGAGTGCGGCAGCGCGGGCGGCATAAGCAGGGGAAGGTGGATGGCACGTTCCTAGTGACGGTTCTCTGTGACGTGCTTGCGGGCCACGAAGTCACTACCTACCAACGCAGATATCCTGGATCTTTCGAGGGTCAAGCCCAGTCTCTTTGAACGTGGCCTGTGAAGTTTGAGCGTGGTCAGTACCATGTCGTGCACCGGATCGACAGGCGTACCTTGTACAATGCTTGCATCATTTCGTCGACTGGGATGTCTTTGAACTGGCCCTTTCGGTGCTTGCCCATGGCAGTCCGCTTTGCGAACGTGATGACGACATCGTCCGGATGTTTCTCCAGGACGGTGGCCACACCCTGCGCGGCATGCGTAGACATGGACCGCATGGCGGGAATAGCAACGCGTCGGACCACAAACATGGAGATGGAAGGATGATCCGGCTACCTCAGGGTTCCCATGTTTCGCTCTTTTAACGGCCCCGTGCTGGAGGGTCTCGTGATGTCAGGAAGGTACCGTCGGTGTAATGTATTTACGCAACGCCTCCCACAGACGGCCCCCGGCCCCTACTCGTATTATGGCTAGATCGGCCCTTCCGAGCTGACTCAGTTAGCCAGGAGGCTCCCTAAGATATCCAAGGGGGTGTGGTATGAAAAGTACTACGACGACGCGCTGGGTGTACTAGAGGGCTTTTTAGAGTGTTGCTTCGACTTTGCGATGATGGTATCGTAGCAACTTCTGCACGCGTGATGGGCGAGTTTGGGCGCTCCACAGGCCGGGCAGTTGACAATGTCTAAAGAGGACAGTGGTTAGACGCAGGTTGTGGACAGAGAGAGGTGCGACGTGCTTTGCTTGTCCTTGAGCCCCTTGTTGGCGCTCCGCATCGACTTTCGCGAATGGGAGACTTTGCTTTTGGGCACGGCGAGCACGATAGCGGGAAGGAGTTCAAGGAGCGGCTGCAGCAGAGGCAGCGCGAGGCTGAACGACGACGGCGACGCTGGTGCAGCCGTGGGGCGCGTCAGCCATGGCAGGGACAACATTGAAAACAATGAGCGTGTCTGGCGAAGTGGAATTGAAGCCATGGTGGGCAGGCGCAGAGGTGTTGGGAAGTTTTCGGAGCGTCATTTTTCTTACGGGTCCAAGACTCTCCACAACGACTACCATGTTCAGACTCACGCGCCCGGTGCTGCAACAAGTCGTCAAGCGGACGACGGGGATCACTGGTCTCGCAGTACACCCGAACCCACTCCCGGAGCTCGCGGAGACATTTCAGACGACGCTCTCCGCGCTCTCGTCATTGCCTTCGACGTCCGTGTACAGGCAGGGTGTGGAGGCCCTGACGAAACACAAGCTCAACATCGTGCAGGGTGCAAATGGAGACATTGCTTCCGTGGAGAAGCAGCTGGATGAGGGACAGATCGAGGAATCTCTGGATATTGCCCAGGACGAGCTGAAGCTCGTGCAGAGCATGCTGAAGTGGAAATCGTACGTGACCGGTCCCCTGTTGTCTGATACGAGGCTAATCGATACACAGATGGGAGACGTTGGAGGAAAAGCCACCAGCGGGCCAATGGGAGTACTTTGGAAACGAGTCGAGACCAGCATCCTGAGTGGGGACCAATAGAACATTTTTAACATGTCGGTGCCACTGCTACGGACAAAAAGACCGTTAGACCATCCAGTCCGATGAGCAAAGTGAGAACAGCTTTCTGTCAGCCCTGAGGAAGTTCACGCAGACATCGAACGGAAGGTCTGCGGGACTAGTGTTGGGCTTTGGTTGGGCTTATAGGATGGAACCTGCTTTTTATACGTTTATTCGATGGGAATTTTGGACACGACATGATAACCAGTATGTACAGGACAACAGCAAGATGTACATTCGCATAGTATCGTCAAGGTTTTTTTCGTAGTCATACGATGGAAGAGCAAGTATCATGAATTGAATCCAGTCGGGTGAGACCGACACTCCAAAGCGCAACCTGGACAATGACCAAAGAACGGGCGAGGCTAATCATGGAGTGGGGCGGTCTCCGACATTTGCCTACGAAAGTGAGGGGAAGGCATTCTCGTCATCGACATTGACGGGGGCATCTGCTCTGCCATTGGGAGCACCACGGTCTCTACCGCCACGACCACGACCGCCACGGCCCCTGCCTTCGCCCCTGCCGCCGCGTCCACCGCGTGAAGGACGTTCAAAGTGGGCATCGATCTCGAGGAAGACCTTTTCTTTCTTTTCTGTGCGAACCTTTGGAGCGGATTTTGTCTGCGGGGGATTAGGGGCGAGATGGATGACACGGAGGGGTGGAATACCTTTCCAGAAAAGTAGGATTCGCCTTCGCCCTTTTCGAGACGAATTGCGTCATTCCAGAGGGCATCGTTTGCGCCGTCATTGGCCTTGCGGGTTTCGAGTTTTGGGATGACCGAGGTTTCCTTTTCCTTTTGCTGTGCAAGGTACTGCTCGAGAGTGAGGGTGTTGTCCTCTTCTTCGCCGTCTTTTCGGCGAGGGGTGTCTGGTTTCTCTGCGGCGTCTGGGGCGGGCTCTGGAGCGGAATCGGCAGGGGGAGCATCCCAGCCAGTAGCGGGGTCATCAGCGGGTGCTGCCCAGTCGTTGAGGCCGCCTGACTCGGCGGCGGCATCGAATGTCGCGGCTTCCTCTACTCTGAGTTCAGTATTTCCATCGTCACCACCCCATCCGTTGTGGATTTTTTTGTCGGAGTCGCTGAAAGGGGATGAGAGGAGCCGAAGGGTGCTAGGGAGGGACACACATCTTTCCGGTGGCACTGTGCTTGTCGAATGGGCGCCCTCTGCCGCGATTTGCGCCACGGCCTCTTCCGCGGCCCTCTCTGCGTTCGGCGTCGGCTGGGGGGAGGGGATGAGAGGACGAAGAGGAACGGGGGAGGGGACGCACGGCGTCTCTGTTTGGGATCTGCGGGGGCGGGGGCCTCGTCTGCGGCGGGGGGATCGCGCTCAGGGGCCGGCCGGGATCCGCCGCGCTGGTAGTATTTTCCGCCGCGGGAGCCGGGCCCGCTGCGGGTGCGC
>JBBPKG010000012.1:94093-117181 GCA_038089115.1 Fistulinella cinereoalba | reverse complement strand
GAGACCTTCACCTGCTTCCTTGCCAAGGACGACAGCCGTTTCGGAGCCTGGTTGACTACCACCGGCTAATTGGCCGATAACATCACTCTGGAGCTGCATCGGCACGAAAACAACCTTGCTGTTCGCCGAGCGAGCCATCTGTTGCAGCGCCTCGAGTTGACGAATCTGCATAGCCGCCGGAGACGCCAGAATATCGGCGGCCTGGCGCATAAGCCGGGCAGAATCGACTTCAGCGCGTGCAGCAATGACTTTGGACTCTCCGATCCGCTTTTGTTGGGCAGCGGAGGACAGCGAGGCGGAAACCTCGGGGCTGAAGAGGATGTCTTTGATGAGGATGCCCTCGATGGCAACGCCCCACTTGTCTGCAACGTCGCCGACAATCTCCGCGATTTCAAAGGCGATCGCTTCGCGCTCAGTCACAACGCTCTGGACCGCGCGGGCACCCACGACGTGGCGCAAAGTTGTTTGGGCGCGCTCGACGAGCGCCTGACGAAGGTCGCTGATGCCAAATGCAGCACGGTATGGGTTCGTGATCTGGAAATAGATGACAGAATCGCTGTTTCCAAGAATAAGCACAATGGGAACAGAGCACGAGGGACGAGACGCACATCTCCACGTTGACGTTGTCGCGTGTGATGACAGTCTGCCGGCCGATAGGACTAATTTGGATCTTGACGTCAACGATGCGAAGTGATTCAGTGCAGACGTTAACCTGCACGAGACCAGGATCGACGGATTTGTAGAATTGTCCGAAGCGCGTAACCAACCCAACCGATCCTGGGAGCAAAGCCATCAGATAGTAGTGCGGGGATAGGTAGGATATATCTCACCCTGGTGGACGTTACGGAAAGGGTTGGGACAAGGGCAGCATGGGACTGCACCAAATAATCCAACGCAAGTGCCAAGGCCCTGCAAGAACGAGCCATAGATACCATGCGTCACCTGGATACACGACGGTCAGGGAGCTGTCGGAAAACGTAGGGGGTGAACACACCTCGCCAGTTCCAAGATCCTGAGCATAGGACGGCTGGGACGAGGATCAGAAAGTCAGGTTCGGCAGAGCATTGGGATAGGCCTGCCTGCATTTCGCTGCGTTTGAGGGGCTGGACGTTGATCATGTGGGTCTTGCCCTCATGGCGCCTCGATTGGCCGTACTCATCGGTGACTGCGGACGATGTCGACGGTAAGCCATCCATGGTAAGTATAAGGAGATGACATGCCATGAGGAGCGTCATGGTCGACGACATTCCCACGCGAGGAAGAACTCGGGGAGGGGATGCGGTCCTTGCGGTCGATGGGGCCGAGTCCGTTGGTGCTAGACATCTCCAAGCTGTCTGGTAGGGTTTAGAGACCAGCGTCGCCGGCTTATAAGTCGTGAGTGAGTCGGCTGCAGGGCGCTGTTCGCAGCAATAGACGCTGGGAAAGTATACAGCTAGTCTGTGCGCAGCCCGCAGCAGCTGGCACATCTACTGAAACCGAAGGGTCACATTATCCATGCCCGTTCCTAGATTACTCCAATCGGAGGGGGGCACGCTTAATAGAATACTACGCCTTGTTCTAATCAGAAAGACACTACACAGCCCCAATTGCTCGCGAGTCTCTCCGCAATATTCCCTCAGCCCGTGCCACCCGAGCTTGTGACTCACATCATGAAGGATAGCACACCAAAGTATTGGCTCATCAAGGCAGAGCCAGATTCGCGCGTCGTGAAGGCTATTGACGTCAAGGTTCGCCTCCATGCATCGCCATGCACATCCTCTACCATTCTGTCACCTCAGTTTAGCATCGATGACTTCGAGGCAGTCGGGTCCACCCCATGGGAAGGTGTTCGCAACTACGAAGCCAGGAATCTCATGAAAGAGATGGCTGTCGGTGACCAGGTTAGCCCTCACCGCACAGTGGAAACTGTCTTTGTCAACCCTCCATAGGTCTTGTTCTATCATTCCAACTGCAAGAACCCAGGTTAGCAAATAGGCTGTGTAACAAACATAGACAGTATCTCATGCCGAAAGTTAGGCATTGCTGGTTTTGCAGAGGTGTGCTGTGTATTCTGTTCTCCAAGATGCCATGCTCCATCGTCCCTAGGTCTCCATGGAAGCTTATCCAGATTGTATGCCTGTCGCAAATTCTAAAATTTTACCCCACCGACTGACCGTCCATGAGTAGACACTGCTTGGGACAGGTGTGAGTTTTCTTCCTTGTCCCTTCCGGTAGTAACCTTGTTAGTTAGCGCACATCCGTATTTTGACGAGGCAAGGGATTTTTGCCATCATTTGAGGTACCGCAGTCGCTAACCGTCCCGGCAGAGATCGGACGAGAGTGAACCCACATGGTTCATGGTGGATGTCAAGTTTGTATCGCGCGCACGGCACTTCGTCCCGCTCTCCCTATTCCGCTATCTTGCAAGCCTTTCCTCCCCCGAACTTCCCGAGGGGGTCAATTATGTAGGCGAGGATGACATTAATGCAATCAAAGGTATCGTACCTAGGCAGTGTTCACTTTATTGCCAATACGTTCCTGAACTTGGCGTTTCAAAGCCATGCCTCTGGTCACCCGAGGGCGCCTCAGCGTGCAAAGGGTGTCCGAAAAGTGCTGGGACGTCGTTCGCACGTTGGCGGATAAAGGTGGCTGGGATGATGTACCGTTCGAGAAGAAAAAGGCAACCAAAACACGGCCAACATTCAGCCATCAGACATCAAAGCGGACCACAATACAACACGATAGAAGTGAGGTTGTGGTGGGAGATGATCACGATTGCAAGAGCCAGCCAAAGGAGCAGACCCCTCATCAAGAAAACATTAATAAGGGGAGGAAAAGAAATGCGCCTTCCGAAGACGAAGGGACTACGCCTCGCCGTAAATCCTTGCGAAGGTGCAAGGGCAGAAGCGCTTAGTTGGCTTCACGGCCTTGGACCTTGTTAGAGGAATGATTTCATGCTGTGCTTGGTAGTCTTAGTATTAATGTACATGTGGACCGCGATTATTTTATGCGACTGTGCTGACGAGAACAACACATACAAGGACATACAGCTATTCCCAATTTCCCACCTCTCTCCCCAAGAGCCGAACATCACAACGACTGCGATACTGACACGCTGCTGGGGCCAGCGTGCGTAATCCTCGCCCCCTCCATAAGTCATCTTTCTAACCGTCTACCATCTACTAGATGTCTTTCCTTGCCTCAATCGTGAAGCCCTTGGCCTATATCTCTCTCCCTGTGCTTTTATTTCGTTCCTTTGCGAAAACGTCCCCAGTCGGTCGCTATTACTGGAGAGTCACTATTTTTTTGGGCAGTCTTGCCGTCGTATCAACATGGGGAATCGTGGTGGCGGTCGGAATGACTCTTGTTGGCCGTCGACACGACGTCAACTACGTGGTCGCACGAATCTTCTATAACTTGGTCAGTCATGTACTCGAATTAGAGGTGGTGATAGAGGGCGAAGAATATTTGCAAACGCGGCCAGCTGTCATGGTCGGAAATCACCAGAGCATGCTTGATATTCTATATCTTGGGAGGTCAGCGGTTTCTATTATTTCCTACTATCGTTCCCCAATTCTGTCTTGGGCTGACATTGTCGTTTACTTAGGATGTTCCCTCCGAGGGCCTCCATCATGGCTAAGCGGGAACTCCAGTGGACACCTCTTGGTCCTTGGATGTATATGTCTGGTGCGATCTTTATTGATCGCGGAAACAGTACAAGGGCACACAAATCTTTAGAAGTCGCGGGTGATGAGATGAAGCGGGAAGGGATTTCCTTGATGATGTATCCCGAAGGGACACGGCATATCGAAGAAATACCTTCCTTGTTGCCGTTCAAAAAGGGTGCATTCCATCTTGCCATTCAGGCTGGTCTACCAATTATACCCGTCGTTTGCGAAAACTACTGGAGACTGTACCACAAGGGTGTCTTTGATACAGGAATTATCAAGGTTCGAGGTTAGTCAGCATCACTATTTGAGCAAGTGATTGTATCGCCGAGGCCTTTGCTGACGAACGTAAATGCGGCAGTTCTCCCGCCTATACCCACGGCCGGATTGACGGTAGCGGACGTTGCAGACCTTACGACACACACACAAGAACAGATGCTTGCCACTTTGCGCGAAATTTCTGTCGCGGTGGGAAGTGAAGAAGACCAGGACGGGTCAAAGGAACCATGCGAGCGGACCCCAGAGCCCCCATCGGCTGAGATATCTTCTGGCCCGGCTGTAACAGGGGATGTTGTCAGTGGTATTCCGGCGACACCCAGTGATGAGACACCCAGTGAAACAAGTGAGCCATCCATGTCCATACAGAGCCTGCGACCCGAGGGGAGCGTGAGCGAGTATGGGGAGACAGATGAGGAGGACATGGTTCATATCAGGAGACCAAATCATTGACGTACTCGATAACGATGTACATCGATACCCTCGTTAAGTCTCCGAGGCGACGTAATATGCGTACGTACGTTGGACGGTGCATGCTGGCAATATACTAGGCAATTTTGTACAATTTATAACAATGATGTGTCTTGTTGACTAAAAGCGAATGCCACCTACTGCACGGACGATTCCGTGAGAGCCATTTGACCAGAATGTCAATCGTTTGAAAACTCTGCTACCTTCCGCCAAAGTTACCAATGGCGTCGCGACGTTTCATCTAGACGTTTTCCCAGTGACCATTTCTTCACACTACTCTGGACGCGTTGTTGCTGCATTAACTACCCAATCCATCGAATCATATGCGTGGGAAACACATGATATTGGCAGGACTCCGCCGAATTCCCCTATCCAAGCACATATTCAACCATCCTCACGTCAAACGCCGGTGCTCGTGAAAGTTTACAAATATGCATGACTTCGTGACCGCTTTAGTGAAGACGGAGTCCGAGTCGAAATTGCGTGTCATGTCTTCCATATTAAGTTGTAACAAATGGTGCACGGCGGATCTACCCCATCTGGTCGAAACCCCAGTGGTGCATGACCTCCGCTTCTCTGGAACGTGTGTGGATATGGACACATCACTCGCGTAGGGTTACGACAACTCGAGCATTTTCATTTTCTTCTGCCTTCTTTCCTCCCACAAGGGGTCAGGTCTATCGTCTATCGCGGAGGTAGGTCGATACCCGTTTCGTGTGTCGCAGTTTCGGTAATCATTTTTGCAACATTTCTCAGCCACCGGATGCTCAAATATATAAGCTGTCCAACCTCCTCAATTCTCCACCCCATCTTCTCGCTCCATCCTGCGCATCTGATCCCCGTCTTACCTCCCTTGTATCAGAGGAGTATTAATGACTGTGGCGGCAGCCTCACACTTACCTGGTGCGTATTCTGTCTACCTTAGCGGTTCCCTTCACCGAGAGACATAAATTAGAATGTTGGGGTCACCGCGGTGTACGCACCTCCGAGCCTGGTTCCTCGACGCCTATTCATTCACTCTTATACAGGCCTCTGCATCGTATCCCGAAAACACGCTCGCAAGCTTTGAAGCCGCCATACGGGATGGGGCTGAAGGCATTGAGAGCGGTATTTAATCACCGTCTTTGGTGATCGCGCCCGTAACTCGTATCTCAGACGTCCACGTCTCGTCGGACGATGTAGTGGTGATGTTCCATGATCCCGGTAAGCGACACTTTGTGATTTTCCTTACCCTTTTCGGTAACATGGTGCAACGTGCGCGATATGCAGCGCTTGACAGGACGATGGATTCGCAAGGTAGCTATCGCGCCATCAAGCACGTTCGCCAAACAACCAATGATGTCCAGGTTTAATTCGAGAACGGAACTGGTATGGTGAACAAGGCATGCAACACCTCCGCACCAAAAAGGAACCCAAACAACCCATACCCACGTTTGCGGAAACGATTGCACTGCTTATGAAGGTCAATGCGCCGCTTACGTCACTATCAAGTTTGCTTACAGATTAGTCAATCTCTCCAGCCCGACAACCAGCATGTGAGGTTCAACGTCGACGTTAAAGTGCAGAACGAGCCCGATCGTCTCTTTCGATTAATGCACCTCATCATCTCTGCCCAACCGGACTGGCAGACAAAACTCGCTCCTCGTATCTTACTTGGTCTTTGGCACCCGCGTTTCGTCGCATATGCAAAAGCCAGATTACCATATTGCCGCAGATCGTACATAGGGACCAGCACTACCTTGGCACGCGAATACTTTTGGGACGATGTTGATGTTTTCTCGGTGAAGTTCTCTACATTGGCCGGTAGCGACGGCTATAAGTAAGAGCTTGCCATTCTTCTACGCCCGCACTCATGAGCTTGCCTGAAGCTTCCGCCAAGAATGCAGAGCCGCCGGAAAGCAACTCATGGTCTGGACAGTAAACGAACCAGAGTATATGATGGAGGTCAGTGGTCGCAAACTCACATTAGGGTTCTGTGTGATTGATTATTGGTATAGTGTGTGCGTTGGGGTGTCGACGTTATTCTGACTGACGTAACAAAGAAGTGGCTGGATTTGCGAGAGGCTTTGAGGGGTATGATCCGCGATGCCTGCCCCTCGTCTGGCACTGACAGACTATTCTTAGCCGACTACGATGCCACGCTCGCCCAACATGGTCGTTGGTTCCTCTGGACGACGTGGAGATTTTACCTTCCGGATATTATGCTACATCGCATGAGCAAGCACACCTTGGAGAAGACCGCTGGTCCCTTGGATAGATTCTCACTACCGGAGCCGATCGCCATTGACGGAGTGCCCCTTTAAATCAAGGCTGGAAGCCCGACCCATTCTTAGATGACTGCTTGTTCTCTAGCCAAGCAGGCTATTACCATTGTATATTCGATCCCCTTCGTATACGGCTGTGTTAGATCCTCGAATGTTTCAGCTTGAGTTGTACCGTGACAAAGACGAGTGACCGGTTTGGAATAGTTGGATCATGCTTAGTCATTTGGGCCCTCTCCGGTGCATGCACATGTGGTCGGGTGACTCGGACTACTATCGTGTTCCGGTTCTCGACCTTGACCTGCTTGCTGTCAGCCGGTTATCTGAACTACAGCCGTCTTGACTCGACCCACGGCACCGCTTGCTTCACCCTTTGCTTCCGATGTATTCTACGCATCATCATCCAAGTAACGACTTTCTACACCGCAGAGCCCATCGCAAGCGTTATTCCGTGTCAAAACTGTCTTCCGAAACCGTTCAGACCCTTCCTGAGTATTCATCGCCACCTCGTTGGGACGCTTCGGGTAGCCAGCTTCAAGTCGCAGGAGTGGAATCTGACAGACCACCAGACTACCCAGAGACCGCAGACGAGGCAGACGCTGACACAGAAGGCGACCAGGGAGAGCACGTCGTCTTTGTGCAACACCATATAGTCCATCCACCCACTCGAAGGCCGTCCACACACATTCGTAGGCGCAAGCGAGCCCCAACCGCCTCTTCCGGCCCCTTCCTTGACATGCTACTGGAACGCAGTGTCCACGCGCTCGAAATGTCCAACACTTTGCTTCGCACCACCATGTCAACCCAGTCCAGTCTCTCCACGCTCATTTCGCCCGAAAATGAGCCCGATCACTTCCTGGAGGTGCGTGCTCGAAACCTATCCACCCGGATTGGGGTGAGCAGCGGGTCATACGCAACGTGGATGGGTCATTTACAGGAAATTTCTGACGGTGTCGATAAGCTGTTCGGAGAGGAAGGAAAAAATCATTTTTCGGGTCGTGCAGACGAGCAAGCCTTGAGCCGAAGTCTGCCCACCACCACAGTTCCGGATTTGCGGCATAGAAGAAAGCCTTCGATTCTGGACCTGGATAGGGCGTCAAATTCGCATCTTCGCTATTCGCATCCTACTCGTGACCTTCTGGTTGCACCTGCCCCAAGGGCGCTTACACAGTATGTCGAGTCCACTACAGATCCAGAATCAATAACGTTACCATCAACGTTGGGGTTACGGGCCCCTGGCTCCTCTCATCCGCTTTGCTCTCCAGAAGTTTCGCCTGCGCGCCGCCAGGAGACACGATCTTCACTGGCAGGTGTTCTATCTCAGAGTCAATCAGAGAAGACCACTCCGGCTTACCATCTTTTGTCGAATTTTGTTAAACGTTCGGGATCTCTAACACCCCCTTCTTCTGCTCGGTTGTTACGCTCTTATGTTAGATGTACATCCGCCAGCCCAACGCGTCCAGTCCATGGCACGCTACCTTCATTCTCGCCTCCTTCTGTGCGAAGTTTGAATTCATCTTTGGATTGTAGTCAATCGGAGATCAATGCACGGACATCAAGGTCACGTTCAAAGATGCCCCGGAGGGCATCGACTTATCCAAGCCCGCTAGCCACGGTGCCGCCTGACGAAGAGCTTTCGGCGTCGTCGTCTGAATCTTCTGACCGACCCACTGGCTATCGGACTGTTCAGTCATTGCGAAAAATTCTGGATAACCATCCCTCTTCCACAACTGTCAACACTGTTCGGCGTAAAGACACGAGACTTCTCCATCCTCCATCCTTCCTTCCTGTTACACCCTCTCCAGCCCCAGTTCAAGGCACATCAACAGCTACGGCGTCCATATCACGTCTTTACACGAAGGGAAGACATTCGATGTCCACGCGCCCGCCGTCGCCTCCTCCCCATTCCTCGCTCAAGGTGCGCTCGGTACCTCCGACACCGGCCCCATCTCCAAGCACGAGGAGCTTGTCCGAGGCTTTTGGGAACGGTGTAGCAAGGGTAATGGGAAGCACGTCCTCGTCAGCCGTGTCAACGCCGAAGCGTATCAGTTTTGCGGAGCTCCCGGAGTCTTACTCCGGGTCGCAACCTGGAACGTCGAAGTTGAGGGAGCGAAAAAGCAAGAAGATCAAGCAAGGAAAGGGTGACGAAAAAGAGATAGGGGGTGGTTGGTTAATGTCCCTCTTACGTGGGGGGTTGTCGTCGGGGGGCCTGGCTGGCACGGGCAATCGAGAGGAAAGAATAGAGGAGAGAATGGCGAGGGGATGGGGGAGTAGGCCTGGGTTTGGGACACTAGACGACTGGGCAGTATGAAGCGGCCTTCCACTATCGGGTAGGATCGACGGGTTAACTTATGAAGGTGTCGATATGTAACAGCTTGTCGTGTATGGATCTTTTGCATTGCATTTATGAATATGATGCAGTCGATTTTCAATGTTATTAGCTGCACGCCTGGGAAAGAAAGCATGGTCATATCATTCACATAAAGAAAAGGTATACAGTAGAACGAGCATACGATGCATAAAATCACGGTATCGGCGTGGAATGGGCTGACTTCTCTCTCCTTACTTCTTTGGTTCCCCCTACCCAAGCAAGCCCACAATGGCTCGTCTGAATTGCTACAGGCATGCCAGTCCCAATGCCACCATAAGACCACCCAAAACACCAGCGACCACCACTTGAAAAAAGTCCGTCCCCCTACTTTGGTGTTCTTCTTGGAAAAATGTGCCAGGCATGCCACCTTGCTGAGAGTCGATCGCATACTTCAAGTCTTCCACGCGATCACTAACGACAACCCAAACTGTGTCCTTGGCAGGATCTGTTGGCTTTCTCACTAGCGCGCGATGGGCGGAGGGAGCGTTGAGAATGGCGACATGCTTTCCCTCTCGTTGAGCAGTCCGCTTAACACCATCAAGATCCTCGCGAGGCGTACGAAAGACTTTAAAGAGGGGGGTGCTAGCCCGCAGCGCAGTATTGAGGCTGATATCGGTGACGGGGGATTGGGAGAAAGGGGACCATGTGCGAAGGGATGGTGAATCTGGATGATCAGCGAAGTACTCGAATTCTTCTTCGTCTTGCTCGTCACTGGGTTCTTGGTCGACATTTTGAGACTCAACGTGCTCCACTTCCTCCGGTATGGCGTCCGGCAGACGAACTCCCCTTTGACTCGAAAGAGGCTCCGTGACAGGCTCGGTGGGGGTGAGCGAGCCGCGCTCCCACTCGCTGGGTGTATGCATGCGCATCTTGTGGGGCGGAGAGACCCAATTTGGATTTCTCCAGTGCCAGCGTTCGCCTGGCGGGGGCCTAAAAACAGGCTGCTCACGCGCAGGCGTAAAACCACGGGTCGGCGGCGGAGAAGTATGGCCCGGAGAGGCCGGAGGAGATGGAAATGGCGTGTTGTGACTCTTGTGGGTGCTTGACACGGTGTCACTTTCAGTGAAGCTTAACGTCTCTTCGGGGCAAACGAATGCTCCGTTCTTCCGCCTGTGACCTTGCATGGGCGACCCACATTTGTGGCAGTGGGGACGCTTCCGTAGGCTTGTGGAAGCCGACATTTGGACTTGGCTGCTCTTGAAGGAGTATTGACGGGCTGGTCTAGTGCGATAGAAGCATGGGAAACTCGCGTCAGTCACCGTGTGGGGTTACCTCCATTTACAGAAGGTGCGGGCAATACTTACCGACCGTTATCGTTGGCTTTGTTTGCAGCGAAAGGGTCCCAAGCATACAATCCAGACACTTATATGTGATGTGCACCTACCGAGCTCAGACCCCAAATGCGGGACAAGACAGAAAAAAGGCCGTTGCGGTGGCGACATTACGAACCTGGCCGCTCCCACTACCTTTCCAAGTGGGATGCGGGGCACAATTGATGTTTGTTGTACTCTGCGAGAACAAGGACTCCCTTTACGTATGTATCAGTCGCAGGTTATCAGTACATTGTCGTCATTGAGACAGGCAAGGATCACTAGACATGGATACACGACGCCTAGCTTGCATTCCAAAATGCGGAAAAGATTGGAGAGTCACGCGCCCATGGAGGCACAGTAACTAGGAATGGGGAACAAAGACGAAAGTGCTAATGAGCAGACGACAGCATTTTCACGAATCTGAGCTGCAACCTCGACAACCTGCAGCATGTTCATTCAGTAATGCCACGGTGGAAGATTATGTCGGACAGACCGCAATGAACACATTCCACGATAGTATTCGCGCGGATCTGGGCCTTGGGCACACGGCAAATGCATGTTGACCCTTGGTAATTCATGTCCTAGACGCGGTAAGCGGGAATTACCACAGGACCATAGAAATAGCTTACTTTTGTCTGAATACACCGCAGGCAACATAGCTTCTCATAGCCAGTCTTTTTCCATTTAGCAATGAGGCTGATACTGCTGAACACCAGGTGTACATCAGTATGTGGTGAGCAACTTACTTGGCATCCGCATAACCCTCCTTGAGCAACCAGTCATACAGCTCTCTGGATATAGCCTCACGCTTGTAGTAAAGTTCATAAATATACCGCGAACGAGTGTGCGAGATGCGCATGATGGGCCACAACGACTCGGCCTTGCGCTTGCCTTCGTGCGACTCATTTTCGGCATCTCTCATTTTCTTTGCGTAGTCATCAAGAACCTGCAACGGATAAGTCTTTGAGAATTGTGTTTATATCGTACCTACACTTTCAATCTCTTCGAAGCCCTCCGGTGGTTTTTTGGTTCTTGTGGTCCGTATCTTCGGCATGGGTACAGTTGTGAACACTGTGGGAAATTTCTAGGAAGAACAACTTGCTGACCAAGCTTGGGGCATTCAGGGGGTAAATCACTGGTACGGTGTCGCCTGTGTTCCCGGCTGTCTCTTCATGAATTCATGCCTACTATGTATTTGAAGTTCGCGTTATAAACCCGAATACAGGTTACTGGCTGACAAGATCATGTAGTACGCGACAAGCGAGTGAGTACTTCGAGTTGAATGGTGGGCTAGCCCCTTGATTACGTAATATTATTCGAACACGACGCATTCCGCGCTAAAGCCTCCCATCGATACACCCACTAACCACTGTTTCGTCTCTGCCTTCTCCACACATCTCGTTGTATGCCTACTCCCCTCTAGGCGTCCCCCGACATGCCTCTTGTTGTTCCTGTTCTTCGGTTCTTCGTTGTTTTTCTGAATGTCTACGAAACCTTCAAAACTCTAAAACCTCCCCCTCCGTCCGCACGGCGGGCAGGCAAACCGAGTGCCCGGGCTCTAACACAGAGAAAGAGGGATATAAAAGGCTGTTTGGCCGTTTGGGTTGTTTGGGTAATGCCGGATAGATGGGTTATTGCACTGGAGATCTCATTTACTTTTGTAGTGCTGTTATGCGGCGTATGAAAGAACATTTGACCGTGCCGTTGGGCTTTTCCTCCCCTTTTACAGCGAAATCAAATCAGTGTTCTTACTTTTTCTTTTGCTAACTCGTGCCAAAGTGCGTGGTTCGGGGATGTATTATTTTTGCAAGTTAACCTTGATGTAGGGTGCCGAGCCGCTATTCCTTCATGTTCTTCGACCTCTTATCAAACCCTATTCTGCGGTTGTGGATCCAACATTGGATCTCTCTCGTGACTTGGGGGATTTCATTTTTGCCCTTTTGCAGGTTCCGTTGGATTATGTCGTCTCGTCGTCTTGGTTTCCTTCGTGGCGCACTGAGGAATCAGAAGACGAGTCTAGCCGCTCACTTTCTAGCGCTCCCGCTAGTATAGCAGACTCGAACAGTTCGACGCGTGCAAACACACAGTCTAATATTCCGATTCTTGTCAACCACGTCGGTGCTGTGCAGTCTTCTCGAGTGCAAAGTGCAGGTCAAGGCTCCGGATTCCTCCGCAGTGTTTCCGATAACCAATACTCGAATGACCGCCCACTCGCAAGAAATCCTGTGGACCCAAGGGCTCCTCGCAGTCGACGCTCTGTATCTGCCTCTATCACATCCCTTCCTGCATATAGCGAACATCCATCAAACGATCCCCCTCAATATTCTCGCACAATCTCTAGGTATAATGAACACCAAATATGGTATCCCACTGTTTCTGCCCCCCGCACATCTGGTCAAGAACCGTCTTTATCTGCGCTCGACCAATTCGTCTCTGCTCCTGAATACCAGTCACCTGAGTGGAGGTCATACCCAGCATTTCCATCTGCATATCCACCTACACCCTTACCTGCGTCGGCATCCCTACCTGCGTCGTCAAGGTCGAACGCCGACCATCGTCTGGTCTCTGGCCCTGCATATCCCCCAATTCCCGAAAATGAGCAGGGTTTTGATGAGGTGCTTGAGAAACAGCACGAGGAGCACCCCGGCTCTGCGCACTGCTCAAGCATCAATAACAAAATACCTTCCGGGGCCAGTCATTCCCTAGAAAACGTTGATGGTACTCGGCAGCCCGATGAAGATATTTTACTGGATGACAGCATTTGTAGTAGTGAGGCGGGTCTCAGCGAGGACGACTTCGGCATATCATTGAGGACCCCTTATCGTTCGCCAGAAGCTATACCATCCAGCGCATATTCTTCCGTTGATAGCTTGACCAGCCCGCTTGCAACTACCCATACCCCACTCTCTTTACGAGTGAAGACGTCATCGGACTCTATCAGCTCTGGATCTTCTTCTTTGACCGGTCGAAAGCGCCCTCACACTGCTTTTCAAGGAAAGACACGAAGCACACACACGGCATCTCAATCCCGAAATTCTACCCTGCGTGAAAGACTTACGCCATTCTCCGTCGCCGAGGAGCCTCTACAGTCCAGCTCAAGTGAAGACGAACATGAAAGTGAGGGCGATAGTGGCACCAAGGCCAAGAGGCAGAGAGTGCTGGACCCTCTGAAGCGCAGGTCTACTTTACGCCTCGCTGCAAGGGGTGTGGGGAGCGCACACAAAGCACCATTACCATCCAGGAGTGCTACTGCCCGTGGCCGCGGGACTACATCTCAAGCAATAAGTCACACCAAGGCTGGGTCTATCGCTACAAATAACTCGACTATCAAGGCGAGGAAATCCACACTCTCGACCCGTCGGGCAGGGCCACAGGGAGTGGTGAAAACTGCGAGTGCTTCCTCGGGCCAGTCTGGAACTTTGAGAGGCAGAGCCTAATAGAATTGGAAACAATTGCTTTTCGCTTTTTTTTTCTCTTTTCCACTGTATACTAGTCGCATCGGATTGCATACTTATGACAGCATCGGATTGTGGGCAAAGTTCGGAAGTTTTCGAAACGCCACTGTGGCCAGCAACCACGTGTCTGGAGGCGCGCACAGCCACGCTTGTCAGTCCGGCGTTCTGAGCAGCCTGTGTGCGAAATATCCGATGGCGACACTCGGGCACTACGTACGCATGTCGCCTTAACCCTGCCATGACATGGGTATTCATAAATCTCTGAGATACCTCACCTTTGCCTCGTTGCATATGACATGGTGCAGCAGTGCCTAATGTGTAATTATTGAAGGCGGTTCCGCACAGCGAACCGAGCGGTGACCGACGATGACGCCCGAATCGGTTCAACTTTCAAAAGTTCAAGTCTACTTCCGGGCGGCCCGGCCAACTGCCACGGCGCGAGGTTTCCTCGAGGTTCCCTCTACATACCTCCGAAGTATGCCTTTTGTTCCGCAGCAGGCCCCCGATATTCGGCCACCAAGTTCGCTAAACTAGTCGGTAACATCCATCCCGCCGTTTTACGGACATTATACTCGTCATCTCTTAATTTTTTTTACAGCTGTGTTCGCCACCTAAGGGGCGTCAATCCTGGCACTGCAATGATGCGAATTCACTTCTTTACTATCACCGAGGGCCGAGTGCATGACTGTTTTGTTTGTGGCATCGACGGCCACGTTTTATTAATGTCGAGGTAGGTACTAGCGTCGGTATACAGGTGAAAATAACGTAGACGGGCGCACTCCAAGGCTGTTCATCCTCCTCCCGGTACCAGCCAACACGTTGTACTGCCGGGCTCTTCTTTATAATCTTACGGGAAGCTGACAGGGGATACAGCACGCCCGAGTCTCCTTGGCCTATCCCTTGGCCTATCGCTCTTCTGTCACCTTCATGATCTATGGGAGAGTAATCGGCAACGAGCTGCGAGACGTCCCGCCGGAATATGTGAGCCACTTTGAATCCACAACCAAGTTGTATGGTGGGCTGACATCAACTTCTAGCTCCCTATATGGGGTCAACGGTGGTCCGGCTACCGTGCTCCTCATGGCCCCAGCCCCTTCTCCACACGCATATTCAGTGCCGATCAAATGTCTGAGATAGGTCCAGCGCTCACGTCGCCCGCCCAGTTCGAGATGGCGCTCACGGAGGAAGATGAAGGGGAAGATGCGTCCTCTGAGCGCAGTCGACTTCACAGCTCCCTCTCATCCCCGCCAGCCACCCACAGGAACATCATGGACCTGACATCTCGGCCCGAAGAACCCACAACTCGGTCCGTGCATCGCTCGCCCGTCCGCCCTCACGGCAGTCACGCTTCAGAATCCCTGCTGCATCCTCTTGTCTTCCACCATAGCATCCCGAGTCCAAGTAGGCGTGCGTCGTTCAAGGATGTCTATGCTCCTTGGGATATGGATCCTGCCTCAATTCAACCCCGCGTTGGTCCTTCCCACCGACGTCCTGTCCTAAGTGGACAGCTGCAGTATACCTTACCCCCGCATTCCATCTCTGAATGGCAGTGTACCGATATTGCACTTACACAGTCACCTACGTACTCGTTCCGTCCGACCACTAGTGGTTGTGTTTTACAGCCATCACAGGTTGAGGACCGGACGAAGTTCACCCCGGCGACACCGCCACCGTCGGGCCCCTTTGCAATACCCTTGGCCCAACAAATCATCGGAGTTGATGGGGACGTTGACACGTTCTGGGACCATGAGTTGGGCATGACCCTGGATCCCAATACTGCGTATCCCCGAAATCCAACGGTGGCGGAATGGGCTTCAACGATATCTCCCAATTCATCTCCATTGCGGACGCAGGAACAACCTGGACCGTCACTTAGCCCAGGGATGTTCTATCAGATGGTTTCAGACTACCACACGGAGCCATCGCATTCTGGCGATAACGCTGATGACTTTACACTCTGACAATTCTCGACGAGGCGGTACGTTTACCAAGACAACTGTACGCATTAATTCTCTTTGTGTAGTACATATCTTCCCTGGACATTTTCAAACAGTGTTATCTGTTAGCCATTCCTCTACCTGTACATTACGAGAATTACCCATACACTTTCGTATTCGATAGCAACAACTGGAATGTGGTTGAGGACGTTCAATGGAGGCTGATTCCAGTGACAATCCGCGCAGTTATCCAATCAGCGGTTTAGGGATCAGCACACTATTTAAGTTGCGGAGTGTATTTACGACATGCGCTTTTCTCTCCTTTGTCACCATGCATCTAACCTCAAGTGCATCGTGGTCGCACTAAGTTATGTTCTCCACGGGGCATCATCCCAGTGTCAGTGATCCGGGCACGTTTCCATCACTTTTCCGAGCCCGTCTCGTCGGTGACTCACTGGCAGGCCCACTGGCAGGCCCCGCTCTCACCGGTCACGGTGATGACAACCCCGCAATTCGAGGGTCTCCGGTCAGGATTGCAACAAAATGTGAATACTGATCATATATATACCCCAGTTGAATGCAAGTCAGTAAATATAGCCGCGAGCAACCAGCAAGGTTTACCGTCTCAAAATTGGCCCGAGAGCACGATACCGGGCCACTACTCTTACATAGTATTGTATCTACCCAGTCGCATTCTGGCCCCCAGGTTGCATATCCATCGTCTTTGGGGCCGACTCCTCTCTTGTACTCGCGGCCAACCCTTGGGCTGTTGCCATACCATGATTCAAGTTCAAATTCGCCTTCTTCCATCGAGACAGCGACATCATGATCTGGGAGAAGGTTCATAATAGGTTTTTATGGGCTATCTACTTGGTCGCTTGTTTCAACTTTGTATTCCTGGGAGTGCTCAAGTCGACAGGACTAGTAATATGGACTTCACAAGCTTGAATTCCGGAGAGGTTTGAAACATCCTCTCAACGACCTCACCAGAACGTATCGTTGTTTCCCTAGTAGCGTGTCTATGCACCGTTCAACTCCTCCGTGTCCCAAACCCATCTGTTGATCTCAAACACTTCGTATGCTCTTGGTTCACTATTCCCCTAGATTATTAGCTATCGGACTGCTCCTCTTTCAGGCTCTCGTTTAAGGTTATTCCTGGACCTGGAGTGTAAGTTATCTAGACTACATCCAACTTCCCTCCTTTTTTTGGGGAACACATCTGAGGAGAACTGTCGGCGCGCGAAGCAGGCCTGCGAGGCTTTGACTGGTACAATAAAAAAAATCATCTCTAAATCATAGCCTTACAAGTGACGGAGAGTCTCGGACGACCTGATTCCATGCCAGCGATTGCCGCGGCAGACCGACGAAGCAGGAATAACACACCTTGCGGGGGAAAGCCTGGGTTCCAGGCCAACGGTCTCAGCGGTTTGGTCTGATTTTCAACTTCACGGAAATCAGTGATCTAGTACATGGATGAATTTATCAAGCATGAACCACTGGCAGCCGCAAAAGCTACCCTACCAGGGTTTAAGCGGGTATTGTACCTAGGAAGTTGCAATTGCGAATTGCTGATTTACATATGAAAAGCATGTTCCGATATGTACTCACACATGTCTGTGCGCAAACGAGGGGAAGGGAACTGGTGTGCCTGGTCTCTACCGATGATGACGTTCAAATATCTATAATGGCTCCAATGAATTGCACACGTAGGCGACGCAAGGGACCGGCTCTAGCTCTCCGTAATCAGAGCAAATCAGGGCCATGTGGCCTCGGCCGGGGTGAATAAGTACCAAACGCACAGGGGTGGAGATCCGAGGTAACTTATTTGTTGTTGCGAGTTGGGGGGTCTCGAGACCACCCGTGTTGCTCCACTGGCAGACTCCTCGCGGCGGGTTTCCCTCTTCGCTTCTGCTTAGACTCATTCCACAGCTCTTCTATGCAGCACACCGGTTGTCCGCTTCACTCAATATGTCGTCGTCGGGCCGCAGAGATACACGGGAGCAGCGATGCGCCTGTGGACACTGGCACACCCCGGCTTTCCACAGAGCTCAACGCAAACAATAGAGGGTTTGAGCGTGAGAACGAATTAAGGTTAGGGTCCGTGCGTGGGAAGCAGTGTGACCGGTGTGACCCAAATATTGGCGTTTGTTGTTTTTTTTGGGTCGATTCTGTGTCGGCCCCGCGCGCTTCCTTTGCTCCTTCACACTTTGACAACTCGATCGCCGTCGACAGCCACAGCGTCCAAACATTCGCCGTCATCGTGTCGCACGTCTAGCTAACCCTCCCCTGCCGTGCGCCCGCCCCCGGTACCGCTCGTCGTCGTCTATCAAGTGTCGTTCAGCCTCTTATTTATCCAGTCCCACGCGTCGTACACGTCGTCCACTGTTGCCTTCCGCCTTTCTCCTCGTTGCCGTCGCCGTGTACCGCTTCCATCTCGTCCAACACCATTCCTAGCTCGCACACAATTTCCATTCCGTCCACTCTTCATTGTATCCATATCAGCAGTCTCGTATTTGCGCTACCTGCCACACCTCCATCTCCCCGTTGGTCTTCCGACTGTTGATGTTCAACCACTAGTCTATCACATACCTTCAACCACTTGTAATTCTTTTCCACATATCTCAATTTCTCCACCCTGGCGCCCTCAGCCCCCATCTCGTCGACTCCTCGGTTACAGCCACTCGAAGAAGACCTCATCAATCGTTCTCTATTGGATTCCCTTGACGCCCAAGGCGACGCGGAACCTCTTCGCTTTCCTCATCAGCCGTTCGCCATGTCACAAGCCTCATCTAACGTGGAGTCGAGCGCCTCTTCTCCAGAGGCCCCCCTCCGTCTCCCCTCAGGCCGATCTGATTCTCCTTCCAATGTCGATTATAACGCCAATCATACCCACAACGACATTTTGCATCGCACTTCTCAAGTGGCCCAGAATATTGACGCCAACCATCAGCATCCCATCTTGGAGTCAACGTTTACACAGGGCGGGGGTCGCCCGGTGTACAACAGCGGCAGTTTCCACCTTTCCGACTACCTCTCCGAGCCAGAAAATATCTCCTTGAAGGTATCTTCTCAAGGGCTCAAATCTCCTGGCGATTTTGGAGGTCCTTTCAGATCATCGTTTAGCGCCTATAACGGGGCGAACGGCACGCACACTCCACATTCCACTTCGGGAAATCCGCCTCCCAGCACCTTCCGCATGCGACAAGTCAACGCATCTTCTCAGTCATTTTCGGGCGCTTCCGACAACTTTGTTGGTCACCCGTTGGGTATGCAACACCAGCTCTCACAACAGTCTCAGCAAGGGTCTTCCGTCTCTTCTGGATTCGAGTCGCGGGGGATCGACTTTGGGAGTAGCCCTCCTCTGGCTGGAAAGGCATCACAACAATTTGCCCTGGACCCATTTCTACAGCCGCACGCGGTGAAGTCCCATATGCACGACTCCTTCCACACTCTGTCTCATAGCGGCACCTCTGGCCAACTGCCGTATTTGAACGGCATGCACCTCCAGAGCCAGACCCCATACGGTCCTCATCTCCAGAGCAGTGGTGCCACGAGTGGTGGTCGAGTTCTGGGCACCTCAGGGCAGTTGAGCGTTCCGGTTGAAACCCAAGGGGGGGGTAATCAACAAGAGGAGATATCCACAATCTTTGTGGTGGGCTTCCCAGATGATATGCAGGTCCGTTAATCAATTGCGATTGTCTGTTCATTGCTCAAATTAATGGCCAGGAACGGGAGTTTCAAAATATGTTTACGTTCTCTTCTGGGTTTGAGGCTGCGACCCTCAAGATCCCCAACAAGGAGTATACCGCTTATGGGTCTTCAGGTGGCACTCCTTCTGGGCTTCCCTTGCGAGGCAGCTCCTCATATTCTTCATACTTTAATTCAGGTCCAAATGACCCATATAACATTGTCACCGTCAACCAAGGGGGTGTTGTAGTCGACAACGGACGGGATGGTCCGACTACCTCATGGCCGCCACTTCCGGTTCCACTCAATGATGAGACAAGTCACTTCCAGGGTCCTGGCAGCCAACCGCCTCGGAAGCAGATAATCGGCTTTGCCAAATTCCGCACTCGACAGGAAGCTTTAGAAGCAAGAGATATGCTCCAAGGTCGCCGAGTCGACATCGAGAAGGGGTCCGTACTGAAGGCGGAGATGGCAAAGAAAAACCTCCACACAAAGCGTGGCGTTGGTATTGGGAGTACCACTTCAAGCGGTGGTAGTGTATCTCTGGGCGGTAACCTGAACGCTCTTACTGGGCTAAATGGTGGCGTCGGAGGCCTCGGTGCATTGGGAGGCCTGAGCGTCACGCCTGACGCACTTGCTGGTCTCGCTGCCGGTCTCAATCTGAATTCCAATATGAGTGCTATCACCGCGCTTGGTGGAAATGATTCCTTGGCCGCCCGCGAGAGGGAGCTTAATGCGCTGAGCGCAGTGGGCTATAACAACCTCGGTAGTGGATGGCGGGAGGGAAGACTGGCGGACAGCAGCGAAGAAGAACGGGAAAGAGATCGTGACCGGGATCGAGAGAGGAGACGTGAAGCACTCGTTGGCCTCAACCTTGGGATAGGCATGGGCAGTCGTGGGGCTCGAGAGCGCGCTCTTGATGAAGAAGATAGGCTTAGGCGAAAAACTGCTCCAGGTGAAGCAGTACGCATGCTGTCAGGAAATTCCACTGTCTATGATGCCTTCCATCCGACCTCAACCCTCTCCAGGAATATTCAAACTAGTATGCTTTCCCCGCCTTCCGATGGCCCAAGTTCCGGAACCAACTCAATACTGGGAAATGGCTTCGGTGGGGTCATTGCCCAGACTTCCGGCAGGGATGAGAGTATTCCACGTGAAGTAGTCGGTCCTTGGGATCAGCCTTCTCCCCGAGAGCGTGAAGTCGCATACTCTGCTTTAACGTCGATTTATGGAACTCGCAAGGCTTCGGTGATTCATAGGCCTCCGTCGCCGCGAGATACTTCGCCCCCTAAACCCAGTATACCGTTCTCCCCTTCTCTGCATGACGAAGATGGTATGCTTCCACCTCACCGATCGGGAATCTTGCGTTCAGCGCCAGCGTTTGCTTCGACTGCTGATGAGCCTGTCGTTGGTCGCCCTCCAGCACCGCCCTCCAGCTCTGCATCAAGCACAGGCGGTCTCGACGATGCTGGGCCTGTGCCACTGTCCGTTCGCACGAGTGTGCAGGTCAGTACGGGAAATACGTCACCGCAGCTACCATCACCCGCTTCGCATGCCAGTTCAGGGGCCAGTTCATCTATGGGCGGTCACGAGGCCAGTTCCTCGAGCAGCAGTGTACCAAATGTTGTGGGAAGTGTTGGCCCTAGAAATGCTCTCATTGATCAGAACCCCCCGATTAATACCCTTTACGTTGGCAATCTCCCTACCAGTCCCGTCGGTGGAGGCTATCCCGCAAATTATCTGGAGGACAATCTCAGGGAGCTCTTCTCGCGCAGGCCTGGATATCGGAAGCTTTGTTTTAGGCAGAAGAGCAACGGACCGATGTGTTTCGTTGAGGTATGTGTCTTGCGCCACCAGATGAATACTGAATACTGACTGTTTACGGCCACCAGTTCGAGGATGTCCATTATGCTACGAAGGCCTTGAACGAGCTTTACGGGAATTCTCTCGGTGGCTTGGTCAAAAACGGTGGGATCCGCCTGTCATACAGCAAGAACCCGTTAGGTGTGCGGACGCCGACCAGCGCGGGCGCAGGGATGTTGTCTCAGCAACAGAATGGTGTTCAGTCAGGTGCTGCCCCTTCGTTCCAGGCAGATGCATTTCAATTCCGTCAAGCTTTTGACAGCGACACAAGCATCATTAATATGAGGCGGGACAATTCGGCTGCAACATCTCCCCCACCTTCTGGCTTTGGAGGGTATGCACGATCACCACCGCCGCCGAGATTTGTCTCTCCTCCGCCACCTTCGGGTAGCTTTAATATGGTACCAACTTCTCCGACGAATGGGACGGCGCTCCCCCGCGGAACCCATGCATTTGGCATCTCTCTGAGTGGTACGGGAGGAGGATTTTCACCTTTTGGACTTCCGTTGTCGTCTCCTCCTGATCAGCCGAGCACTCTTCCACCTTCGCATTCTATGATACCCGATCATCCGAGCGCCGAAGTTCCCTCGGCTCATGGTCATAGCCAACATTTCCCTCATCGGGCTTTGTCGCCTTCATCTTCCACTGTAGAGGCCGCCAGGGCCGGTTAACGGGCTGAATTATTAAAGTCGATCAATATTTTCAACACGCATGAAGCATCTACAGCAAACCATCTGCGCATTCTATATATATCTGTACTTACCAGCTCCACCATGACATGTTTGACATCCCCAACCTCATTCTCAGATCATTTTTTCAGCCTTTCGAATCGCATCCACTTTGCAGATCACCATTTCACGTTATTTACTTTCCTCGTCTCGCAGTCTTAATCGCACATTCTGTCTCCCGTGTTTCATTTCGGCCAGTTTTTGTCTTCGTACACCTGATCTATTGCTCACGCGATGACCCGTGCTGATATCTTTACTATACTACCTGAGCACTTTTCTGTCTTCGAGATTCGTACACAAGTTCTTTTTCTTGAACTGGTGACGGCTGTGATGATACGTCTGTGCTTTTCTCCTTCCCCACTGCCGTCTGGCTTGCAGTGTTTCGCGTTCAACCATGTCCCTGTGTTTAGGTCATTTCGAATATGCGTTGGTACGACACTCTGATCAATCGTTGATGTATACTAGTTTCCAAAGACTTTCTTTCATGGAATGAAAGTGATATTCTTAGTGTATATGACATCCATGTGTTGTACAAATCTACACGTGTTACGCGGTCTGGGTATAGCACATGGCAAGCAGCAGCGCCTGCTGTATAGGGCATGGGTTCTAGCCCGTCCACCGTTAACTCTCCCACTATCGCCCAGCATTCTCGGCCCATTCGCGGCTCCCCATTTGAACGAGGCGCGAACACGCACGGGCAAACGCAAAGATCTCTTCTTCGCCGGTGAACATGGAGCTTGCACCGACGACTTCGGGAGGGAGGCCCTACACGTCGACAAGGGTGAGTGGGAGCCCAGGACAGAGAGGGTCGACGTACGAGGTCGTCCATGACGCTCCGCATGTGGTCGGATATATCGCCCTTGGGAGTGTCGTCGGAAAAGACTTGGTAAATGGGCACTTGGGAGGAGATGAAGAGTTTGGTCTGGTGGCGACGGGTGAGTGGGTGCGAGTGCATGGGTGGGATGGCGCACTCTGGACTCGTAGCAAGCATCGATAAAGGTGATGAACCGGCGTGCCTAGCGAGGACCTAGTTTAGCCAGTGGGAAGGGCAGACATGGCAGGATACGTACGATGTCCTT
>JBBPKG010000012.1:66043-87767 GCA_038089115.1 Fistulinella cinereoalba | reverse complement strand
CGAGGCCATGTCCAGATGGGGTCCCAAGGTCACCCACAATCAAGTAGAGTGCGCCGCTAGTACTGTTGACGTAACTGTTGAGTGCCCGCGGCCAAAGTTGCGCATTGGGGGTCAATGTAAATAGTATCGAATGTAGTATAAGAAATGGCTGTTCGATTAAACTCACAGATTCAATGTTAAAGTTGAGATCCAGCATTTCGTCATATTGAGGAGGACTCGGTGTGAGCAAACCGGTTGCTGGGTCCAATGTAGCACCCGTGGCAAAAGCATCAGCCAGATAGGCATCTATCAGAGCAAGTAAATGAGACCTCGATCCGAACTCACGCTGCATACTCACCAGAAGCAAGAAGAATCATGGTTGTGCTGCTGTCGACGATGCCAGCAGTATGCGACAGAATTATTTTGTCACCGTAGGTGAAGCTATGATAGGATGAGGAAGGTTTTGTTGAAGTAAGATGGCTGAAATGATTTAATCATGACAGTCGATGTTCTCAAGCTTAAAAGCTTACCTGTAGGTTATGTTACCGGTGTACTTGCTGGAGTCTATGCCACCAAAGGTAACTTCACCATTGACTTCATAATTGCTTGTGCTGGGTTCGAAGGAGTAACTAAAGACATCCTCGGGGATCGCCCTGTTGACCCAAAGGGTATGTGGTATAGTGGGAACTATTGCATTTGGGCCAACTGCCAGAGTGCCTAAAGTTTGAAACAGGGAACCAAGACTAGAAAAAGAATTAGCCATCGTGATTCTTTGACATGAATAGTACTTCGTTACCCAAGAATACCATAGATTCTGGGTGTAAGACCATACGAGTTGCTCGTGACACCAATTGGCTGATTTTTGATGACAAGATCAGGGGTCAAAGTAACAGTGTCCAGCCATTCCTCCCCTACAAATAACAAAAACAGCTCCTTCACCTTTTCTTAAGAATGAATAGATGTACTCACCAGAGAAAGAGCCATGGTTCAAACCAAAACCAAATGAGAGGGACTAGGAAAGGGTTGTGAGTAATCCCTGTGCAATTGAACAGTCTGGCCAAGCTTACCATAGACTCGCCAACATGTACACTGGTGTTTGTCTGCACGTATGGAAGTGAAGCACCCACCCAGAATGGCAGACCCAGTGTCGACGACCAGGTCATCCGTGTGGATGAGACAAAGTCTGTCCACGTGCGAGACACAAGCTTAATACAAAATAGTGGGTAACTGGGTCTCCGACTCCGACCGAAGCGACGTAAGAGAAGACCACACTTGTGACGTTGACCTTGCCCATAGTGGTAGTCGTTGGGCGTTTGAACCTCCCATTGCCGTCCATTCCCTCTGCGCATGCCCTCAATGTAGCAGCACGCGCTTGGTCACCTTGGATGAGACTCGTGGCACCACCGGCTGTGTTGATGCGCTTGGCAAACGGCAAGGAGACACGCGGACTGCGCACCTGTACTGGCGACGCTGCGACTGAAAGGGTGAGGAGCAAAGTGCTGCTGAGGAAGGATGAATACATGGTGGAAAACAAAAACTACTCGAGGCTTTCATATTCGATTGCTCTGCCGAGTTGTCCATTGAATGAGAAGCTCAAGTCATCACGAACTTAAGTAAACCTAGCGCTGTGATGCCCTATAATCTATTATTTTAGATGATAATGTCATTACCCATATCCACAATCCATTTGCAATCGCTGGTAAGACATTACAGCGCTAGGGTTAAGGCCGTGATGGGCCCCAAGTCGCTCAGCAATGACGTTATTGCAGGGACAGCCTATCATGATGAAACTAAAGTTGTTCGGCACCTGCCATATAATTAAATTATGTCCTGGACCTAC
Organism: Fistulinella cinereoalba; assembly: GCA_038089115.1. Taxonomy (NCBI): domain Eukaryota; kingdom Fungi; phylum Basidiomycota; class Agaricomycetes; order Boletales; family Boletaceae; genus Fistulinella; species Fistulinella cinereoalba. Next base: position 85,948 of record JBBPKG010000012.1, on the reverse strand, counting down.
TCAGCAGATGAGCCTGAGTTGTATACTCACCGGAACATAGAACTGAGGGACCTAGCACAATTCGTGAATGCACACGGATGAAGTACAAAGCCCGATCACTGGCAAGAACCCCATTCCGTAACACCTACCAGATGCATCGCGTATCGGCAAAGGGGGCGAACAGACTTCGAGCCTAGACGCACTGAAGTTCCTTGGCGGTGGTCAGCCATTTCTTGGCGGACGGAGCGAGTCATCATTTTGACGCAGAACACTGGTGTATCAGCCTTGGCGCACAAAAGTTATCATCATTTTGCTCGCCGTTTTTGTGGGTAGTACGTTGCTATCATAGTGGTCAGCTGTATCGTTCGTTGTCAGCGACAGGGTATTGTTCCGGCGGACGGGAGTCTGAACCTGAAGCGATTATCGGGCGCATGGTCACAGTTCTTGAAAGCGTGTAAGTTTGTACAGTGGAAATACATTTCTCCTTCGACAAGTGACGAAAACGCACAACTCAAATGCCCGACAGAGTCTTTCCCCTGTTGTCCAAAACTGCACTCCCCCTCGCAGAATTTAGGCTATGGCCTCCCGAATGGAACCCCTCGCCCCCTGCATGCTCTTTCCCTCTTTCGAGTAACAGTCGGACAACTTCGATGTCCTTGGACGTTCCAAAGGTATTCTCGAGCTGTTGTTTAGAAGGACGACCCAGACGGCCTTGTGACCCTTGCGACGAATGGAAAATTTCAAACGCTGTGAAACAAGGGTGATGAGTGGCGGTGAGGTGTCGACAGGGGTCACCAAGTATCGTACGTACAATCAACAACTTCTGCCAGAGGGATCGTCCTGTGGGTACAAAAGCCAGTCAGTCGGAGACTCGTGGTCATGCACACGGATTTACGTGTCTGGATGGGGAAGGATCAACGTCAGCGGTGCGTTCCGACAAGCAAGGCAGCCCCATCGATAGGAGCAGCTCACCTCCAGACTTCCATTTCTTGAACTATAATCGTATATCAGGCAGGTCAGAGGTGGCGATCGAGCATCGAAAGAAAGACGGCTACCTCTGCAGGATTGACGATGATCATATACTCGTCGGTAGAATGCAGCGGCGTATCAGGCTTGTACACAACCTTGGTGACGTTGGTGCTCTTGGGCATGGTGGATGAGAATCGATCAAGAGTCGAAAATTGGGTATGTCCGAGTTACGATGCGACGATAACAAGTATGAGTATAAGTGAAGTACAAGTGTGATCGATGGTCAGCAGGCGATGGGGCATCTTTATACGGTCTAGAACGTGCCACACTCGATGACGTCTTGCGGCGGTTTGCATTCGGCTGAGTTCGGCTTTGAGGTCACACGACCACTCATCTTTCGGACGTTGCATTCCAACCGTATCATTAATGCCTGTATCGACGTCAAAGCTCAGCCAAAGTGCTTTGTTCAAGCGCCATCATATTCTCCCATTTCATCTTTTTAGATCCGCCACTCTCCGAGGTCAGGCGCGTCAACGGAGCAAGGGATGGCCTAGAGAAAAAGAGTCGGCGTTAATCCGCCGTTGAAAACAACAAAGCAGTAACAGCAGACTTGCCTCCCGTGAGCACACTGGAACGGAAACACGGTGGCTGATAGTTGCTTTACCAATCGTTTGCATTGTTCCATAGTCAACGGATCGTTGAACATGATCGCACCTGAAGAGTTTCTTGAGCCTTTGTCAACGGCGCGGATAATCGTTACCTTACCCCGGCAAGCCTTTGAGTTGATCAAATCGAGGAGCCCACGTGGGCACCATCGGAGGGCTTTGAGCCATCGAGCTTCCTCGTCAGAATCATGCTGGGTCGATGCATCACATGGCTCGAGATCTCGACTCTCCAACGCACCGATGTACCCCTTGACAAGTTCCTGAATCTCCTTGCCCAATAATAGCTGTGCCTAAGTGTCAGCAACAGTCTCACAGGCCTCGCTGATCGTACACGCCTTGTCGCCCACAACTTCGGGGACAGCGCTCACAAACACCTGGGCATACCCCGCATCGAGTTCTGAATCCTCCTCTGGTCTTGATTGCATTTTGTCCAATCCAGAGAAGCGGAAGCCCCACGACTCGAATGCCTTCTGGAATTCGGTAAGCTCTGCGAGACGAGAAGCTTCGTGCCTGGAAAGCAGCACGGGCACAGGAGGATTTAGCTCCCTGGTCTCCACGCCCCTACCTCCTTCCCGATGGCTAAGAAAGCCGCGGCAGATTGCCTTTAAAAATCGCTCAACACGTACGCGTTCATCCGCGGCGTGCTGGTCAATTAGGATGAGCGCTTTCTCATCACTATTCCCGCATACTCTATCCAGCTTTCCTGCGTCCGAGACACCATCGTGCTCGAAACCGATGACGCACGCGATGAACTTGCAATCTACTTGATTAATAACCTGCGCTTTTTGCAGGTCATCCTTCCGAAAACGTATCTCAGCCGTAGCGAAATCAAACGAGCCAGGTCGAGGACAGCGACTCGCGCTCGCACGGTTGGTGGGACAGGCCATGTGACAGTTGTGGAGAAGCGGTGAATTCCGGTGATCGATGTTCTGATTCATCGATAGGGGAAGTGAAGGTATCTTTGGATCTTTAAGCGCGAAGGCGTCGTTTGCCTTTCGGTCACATCTCAGCGACGTGATTGTACCAGGACATGGGGGCATACCCGTAATGCTTCTCGAAGCCAATTGGGCACATCGTCCCTAACGGGATCATTCCCATCACGATGCTGTTCCTCGGTGGTTAGCTGTGATGTCCGCAATGTTCGCCTCTTGGAGCTTGCTTGAACTGGTTCATCCGCGCCCACGGTGAGACGAGCGGTTGGAGGATAGGAGTTTCCTGTGCGATTATCAATGATAAACGTTTCCCCGGTCGATGGATCTTTCCAGACAGTCTTCTGTGAATCAGCCACATGCTTCCCCATACGTTTTCAATTGGATGGACGGTCGTGCACACGAACCGAGGCACGTACCACATGGATGGATGTTTCGGGCGTTCGACTCCTTTCAGGTTGAAGTACGCCCGATGGGGTCTCTAGATGAACAGAATTCTCTGGCACAAGTTTTCGTCTCTTCTTCGGAATACCATTCTCGGCGATTTCGTTCCTTCTCTTATCGGGCGCAAAATGGTGGTGCACTAGGAACGATTGAATAGTCGCAGATAAGAAGGAAGTCACTGCATTTTTATTCTAAGAGCATATGGAAGCGTCAGCGGGGCATGAAACCAAGAAGCGTCCCTCGCGCACATCAAGCCCGACCGCCGATTTGGAGGGCTCCAAGCAGTTGTCAATGTGCTTCACGGGAATGGTTAGGTTGAGGACATAAACCGGCTTCTTCTCCCCTTTACGGGGGGACCGCCGGACGGCTGGAAAAGTCAATATCCCATTGCGGCGCGCAGAACAAGGGACAAACATGGCCGCGAGCTCGTCTCGCCTCCTTCATCGTATGCCTGCAGAATGAAAGCTTGTCACTTATGCTTCATTACAGACTGGGATGTCGTACATGCTTTGCAAACGTGCTCGCAGCAAAACGACTGTCAATGAGCCGGTGGAGATCACAGAATGATATCGGGTGCTTATTGATATCTAGGACAGGAACAATGGGCAACTAAATCGGGACCCAGCCCTATGACTTACACAAGAATTGATATGACTATCGGGCCGAGGAGCATCAGATAGGGGGCATAGAATGGAAGGTGTTCTACCTTTGTATATGCTCCGACGAGTGAGATAAAGCCCTGGATTTGGAGCTGTCCGGATGTGGCTAATATTTCTTCCACGCACTGGGAAGTGTCAACTCCATAACAATCAGAAGCGAAATCAGAAATACACCTGCCTCTGTAAATACACGTCCATAAGAATGTCGAAACGCCGCAAGCGTGGAACGCGTCTAGCAGTACAGAAGCATGTCACAAAGCAAGAGTGCAGTCAATGCATCTTACCTTGGGTATTTTGAGGATATATGACTTATGGGGATCACGACCTTCTTTGGCCCTGCTTACATCCTGAAACGAAAACGAGATTTGTGTGAATAGTAATGCGTATGACTCAAGTTCTTGCCGAATCCATTCGATGGTTTTGTTTGGTGAAGGGTGAGATTGGCGGCGAACTGGAAGCTATTCCATTGTTACCACGCGTGCGTATTAGCCGGCGCTGACACATACATTGAAAAATGCATCACGGATCGATACGACGGTTCCGGAAGACTCTCTTCGCCAACGGATCGAGGGACCTATGTAAAGAGACTTGCCAGCCTAGTAAAACGTGAGTCGGCTTTATCGGGGGCCATCCTAGAGAGGGAAAATACCTTGACAATGGCGGACCAGCTCTCGCGAGACGTTGCTGTGCGAGATGAGATCTCCAAGCAGGAGAGATCCGCCATGGAAGCCAATGCTGCGGGTGGTTAGACATGATTGCGTGCCACAGGCTTCATTATATTTGACACGTTACCTTCTCCTCGGAAGCCAAAGGTGGACACGGTTTCCAGTGTGGCTGGGGTGTAGGCCTTTGAAGAATCTGCCGAGTCGGAGTTAACTGAGAGGAACGGTATGGACTAAAAAAGCGAACCACGCACTGTACCGTGTACCCTGTCCAATCTTGCACAGGCCATCCTTTGTGAATCCCGAGCCATTGTCCATGACCCAGCAGCTCCATTCGGCACAATCGACACCTATATCAATCTGAGAAGCTCCGGAATCGATTGCATTTTGCAAGAGCTCAGAAATTATGGTGGACAGAGATGTCAGAATTTGAGTGGAGCGGAGCTTCGTCCGGGTCTCGGAAGACAGCCTCCTGAGAGGTGATTCATTGGTCATAACGGTATGTTCCGTGGCTTAGCGTTTATAGATTAAATAAAGTATGCGTGGAGACGGTGTATTGTGATAGAATAGAACGAAATTGGTGGTCCGGGACTGGGCCGCGGCCAAAGTCATCGCATGCAGGGTTGTTTGGCGATGTCCTTAGAAATAAACAACCCAATTTGGTAGTGTGGATCGACCATTCACATGCGAAAAACGCCGAAACCTCTCCCGGACCCTTCCCAAGTGGAGGAACCGCAATCTCTATGCGGCTTCCTGGACACAAGCCCGAGGGCAAGTCCAAGTACATCACGCGTCTCAGTGGGCTGAATGATACCGTCATCCCACAAACGAGCAGTGGAGTAGAGGGCTGTCGACTGCGCCTCAATCTCTGCTTTCAGGCTGGCATGTTGGCTCGGATCCCTGGCCAAAGCGTCAGCAGATGCTCTGTCAAGTTTTTGGGAAAGAGCGGACCTTGAGACGGTTGTCATCACCTGTGAGAGCTGGCCCGACCCCATAACAGACACCTTCGCATTCTGATGTATCTCGTCAGTTTCCAGGCCAAATATAACGCTCGTGAGACTTACAGGCCACATCCACAGGAAACGTGGCGAATACTACACCTGGTTTAGAGCGGGTGGCCCTGAAAGGAGATTAAACGCTCACCGCCCGCCCCGACATCCCTGTACGTGTGGATCAGTCTCGTCGGTGTTAGAAGACATGTCTCGGGTAGCTACCATAGTTCCCCGCACCGAAACTGCCACCAACAATGACGGTCAATTTTGGAACGTCTGCACATGCTACAGCTCGAACCATCTTGGCACCATCTTTTGCTATCCCCCCCTTTTCGGCCTTTGAGCCCACCATATAGCCTGCAGAAGGATGAAGACAAATGCTGCATACCACACAAGACAAACAGACCGGTAACATTCACAAGGAAAAGTAGCGGTATCTTCCGTTGGGAACAAAGTTGTATGAAATGGGTAGCCTTGAGGGCAGAAGGGGAAAAGAGGATGCCATTGTTGGCAACAATTCCAACTTCATACCCATGAATATGCGCGAATCCCTGCAAGGAGAAAAGACCGTCGATTTGATATTTTTTCGGGACAGGGAGCTCATTACCGTTACGATTGTTGAACCGTATTCCTTTTTGAATTCTCTGAACCGACTACCGTCCACGACACGGGCGATGATATCTCGCATATCAAAGGACTGTCGGAGATCAGTACCGACAATGCCGTGTAGTTCGGAGGCCGGGTATAACGGATCTTCTGGTGAGACAGAAGGCTTGATGTGTCTTTAGTAACATGACCAACGGCATTTGTCTCGCAGCTGGCGCTCACCCCAACGGTGTGTCCACCAGCAGCCCCCAGGCCGCCGACAATCCCCCGCGCGATGGCGATGGCGTGCTCGTCGTCTCTGGCTAGATGATCGGTGACACCACTCTCGCTAGAGTGCATATGACCACCCCCCAGCACTTCTTCGTCGACTTCCTCGCCTGTTGCGGCTTTAACCAATGGTGGACCAGCAAGAAAAATGCGGCCTTGCTCCCGAACAATAATATTCTCGTCGGCCATAGCAGGGACATAAGCACCGCCTAGCATACGTAAATTGGGAGGAACCCAATAGATGAACCATGTGCTCACCGGCGACAGAAATGCCATGGACCAATGCTATTTGCGGAATGCCGAGGGCAGACATTTGCGCCTATGAGCGTGTCAACCATGGCCGATAACGTCGCAGTGAGGCCACCGAACCATGTTGTAAAAGATTCGACCAAAGTGGTCCTTGTCCGGAAATACCTGATATTGGGAATATGAACGCATGTGATAATGCATTGCAAAATAAGAGGCGCACATTAGCCTGATGGGGAAGGGCGGCACCACCAGATTCGACTGTATCTGGTGAACCTGAAGCCGTCAACTGCAAGTGGGAACACGCCTACCGACGTAAATGCACGGTAGTCCGTTTTCACGAGCTATTTCCTGCGCCCGGAGATGTTTCTTTACCTGCGGAAGGGTTGTTAGGGACCGTGATAGGGTGGTACGGTGATTCGGCGCACCGTCAAGGGATAGTAGGAGCCTCCTTTTACGGTAGCGTCGTTGACCACGAGCATACATTCCTTGCCAGCTACTCGCCCGATGCCGGTGATGATTCCGGCACCAGGAATGTTTTCTCCAGGATAGACGTCATGGGCAGCGAGTTGTGATAGTTCGAGGAAAGGAGAATCCGGGTCCAAAAGGAGGGAGAGCCTTGGCTAGGGTGAGGATGGGTTGGGGACTTGGGGAGCGCGACAGACCTCTCCCGGGGCAATCTCTTGCCTTTGGTCCGCATTCGTTCCTGGGCCTTCAGGCCGCCACCCTCCCTCGCCAGGGCGATCTTGGCCTTCAATTGGGACAGGATCGCATGCATGTTCTCAGCCTTGAGTTGAAATTCGGGTGAGGTAGCCGAGACCGAGGAAGAGAGGACGGATGCATGATAGGGCCGCCTGGCGGACAGACGCACAGATCTGGAGAGTGCGACTTGCAGCATGTTTGGGCGCAACGGTGTAGTGGAGTAGATAGTGCATGAAGCGAGCGCGCATGTCGTGTGATATATCGTGTGCCGGCACGGAGCTGGGTAGGTCACTATCCTAACAGGTAGCTACACTAGAAATCCTGCCACTCGTCCCAATCCTCTTTTTTCGCATTTGCACTACCAGGTTGAGAGGCCACCGAGTTGGCGGTGGTGGGCTCGGCATGGGAATACTCGTGGAAGAAATGGTCGGTGTCATCGTACTCGGACTCATCCTGGTGGGCGAGAGAGGAGTAGCCGGAAGCAGAGGGGCCGGGGCCCACCTTGTCCCTAACTGCACCGACTACGCCGGTGACGTGATCGGCGACATCCACGCCGAGCTGGGTCTTGGACCATTCATTCATGGACTGGCCGGCGAGCTGGGCACGTCTGTGGGCTTCGGAGACGTAACCGCGGACGCTGGCGTGGAGATTCGGATCCATTACGCGGTCCATGCCCGGCTGGAGCACATTCTCATTTACGACACGGGATGCACCGGCCACGGCAGCGGAGAAGAGGGACCAGCCCTTACTGAACGCGGCAGCCGGGTTGTCGTGCAGGTCGGCGAGGGACGGGGCGGCGGCGGAGGAGAGGGGGTGCTGGACGGGGGTGTTGCCGAAGCCCTGGTAGCGGCCGCCCTGGGAGGGGGGCAGGTCGGTGGGACGGGCGGCGTTGGCCTGGCCGAGGGAGGCAAGGAAGGCCTCGTTGGGGGACTTTTGGGGTGTGCGGGGAGAGGCGCGGGACTTGCGGAGGGGGTGGGGGGAGGGCGGGGCCGGGGGAGGGCTGGAGGGGGCCCAGGGCTTTCCTGCTAGGGCATAGTCGAGCTTGGCGGGGTGAGCACACGGGGTCAGGGTGGGGGAGAAACGGCACCTTCTCGCGGTACTGGGTGGCGGCCCAGGAGTGGTAGAGGGCATGTGTGTCCATGCCAACAGCGTAGCCGCCGTGTTCCGGGGGGGAATAGGCGCGGAGGAAGTCGACGAACGGGGCATTTCCGCCGAGCTGGGAGAGGGTGCGTGAGGGCAGGCGGGCGGGCGGAGAGGGAGCGGACCTGCATGCGCCTGAGCTGGTCGGGGTGCCAGGCGTCCATGGAGAGGGAGCGGACGAAGCTGGGACGGTCAGCGCGGGCGGGGTGGACGGAGCGGGCGGGGTACCTGATGTGCACGCCAAAGCCTCTGTGCACGCCTGCGCACTGGAGACAGAGGAAGACGGCGAACGAGAGGGAGGCCCACTGGGGGCGGGGGCTGCCGCAGTCCGCACAGGCGGCGTCGCGGGCGAGTGCGTGGAGGGCCTCTTTCGCGGAAGACATGGACGCGGTCGACACGTGGCTCACGATGTCTCCTCCTCCTCCTCGACGTGTGAACTTATCTTATCTGATTCGCAGCGGACCCCCTCCATTCTGTCCGTGCTAATTTTCGCCCGACGTCCCTTGCATTCGCACCACACCCATGCCTCCAGTCCTGCCCCCCGACGACAAGTCCGCCCCCTCCTGGGGCCAGTGGTGGGGCCGCAAGTATGTCCCCCCCCTTCCCCCTCCCCGCCCCGCTCACCCCACACAGGCTCTACACGCTCGACGTCGTACAGCATCCCATCCGCGCCCGCATGTGCGGCTTCGGAGACAAGGTATGTCCGCGTCTCGTCCGACCTTACCACGTGTCGTCACCACCGTTCCAAAAGGATCGGCGCCCGCTTGCGCCCGCCGCCGTCGCCAAGATGGTCGTCCGCAGGGAGGACAACTCCGTCGTCGACGTCGAGTGCGTCCCTCTCCCCCCCCTCCTTTCCCCCCGCTCAATCTCTCCAGCGAAGTGGACTGCTCCTTTTTTCTCGTCACCGTAGATCTCTGGTCCGCCGACGGTAAGCGCGAGATGAACCTCGTCCTCCACCCCTCCTCCTCCACCGACCGCTACGTCTCCGCCGCCGCCGCAAAGCCAAAAAAGCCGCGTGCTTCCATTCCTTCCGCAACCTCCCCCCGCAGCGATCACCACAGCCCACCCTCCTCCCATTCCACCCCAACGTCCGCTCCCGAGCTCCAACGCCCCCTAGATCACCAGGTACGCACGCTTCCCCTTCCTCCGCGGCCGAATTCCCATCCGTCCTCTAGCCAGTGATCAACACCGTGATGTCAGCAGAAGCCTCCTCGGGATTTACCACCTCTAATTATCCCTATCCCCCGCCCGACCCATCCATTCCCCCCGCCATCTCGTTCCCCCCCAACCCATACAATACGTCCCCCGACTCCCCCGACCCCTGGTCTTATCCCCCCTCACACCCCATCCAAAACCAGGCCCTCCGCAACGATCCGCGCAGTGTCGTGCCCCCCGCCACCGTCCCCGAGCCCTGGACCAATTATCGCCCCGATGCCGACCCTTCCGCCTTCCGCACTTGGCCTGGCGCCGAGTCCTCGTACCAACCCCCCATTCACCCCCAACCCAACGTCTACAACAGCCACGACATCGACCCCGAAAATCGTCCTTTCCAAGCCGCTCAACCCGATGCGCGTGAATACCACCAATGGAACCATTCCCAGCAAGATACTACTTATGCAACAACCTATGATGCGCCCGTCCTTTATAGCACCCCCGCTTATCCACAGCAATCACCCCAAACATCCTACTATCAAGGCAACTACACACCCTGCAACACAACATCTCCTTCCTCTCCTCCTGCTCCCTCTCATCCTCTCCCTCGGCATGTTTATACGCGGACACTTGTAGGACCCCTCTCTTCCAACGCCTGTCGCCTGCTGGACGAGCACCAGGTACCTGGGATATTTTTCCTTTTTCAAGACCTGTCCGTACGCACGGAAGGTTCGCAACTCTATCACGAGGTAGTTTTCATTCTGGGCGCTGAGCTCAAAAATCTGCTTCTATAGGGACTTTTCGACTTCGCTTACGGCTAATGAACGTTGGAGAGTGCGCATGCTTACTCCGTCTAGGGTAACCCGAGGCTATAATATTAATTGTTTTTATTCTTATCCTAGCTCACCAGCTCCTGACGCTGGCGCAAAACGCGTTCACACCAACATGTCCCCCGTCCTCGCCCAGACGTTCACCGACCCCTTCGTCGTCTTCTCTGCCAAGCGTTTCCCAGGAGTGCCCGGTATGTAAAGCGGACTCTATTCCACACTCAGATTCACATTTCTATACTAAAAGAAACCACTGCCCTCTCCATTGCGTTTGGGAACCAGGGCCAAAAGCTTCCATTAGTAAGGTCCTTCTTCTCCTCCCACCCTTGCCGGAAGCTGACCACACCCTTTGTCAGAGGAACCGACATGGCACCAGTAAGCACGGCCGAAGACCACATCGCGATGGCGATTCAGATGGTTCCGAGTCGTCCGATGACACTTGATTGACGTAGATCCGGGGACCCGATGGGTATTTTTTTTTCGGCCTGCTTCCCAGCCAAGTTATCATTACCCATACATCTCATTAGTATCTCCATCTGCTGCTAATGTATCCACCGCTTGCTCTTTGACTCTGACCCACTCCCTTGGCGGTCGCCGCATGGCGTCACGTTGGGCCTGTGCCCTGTCATGAGCCAGAACTGCGCGGACGGCTTCTGGATAGCTGTGATAGATGCGTTGGAGTGTGGCATGCGCCGCCTCCACTCGACTCTGCACATCGGCGTGATCGGGAGGCGTGGCCGGTGGCGCGTCCCCAGCGCGGACTGGCTCGACCAGGTGACCTCTTTGTAAATGCGCGAGAACGTTGGACAGAATTCGGAGCGTGACGGCATGTGGACGCCACATGGACATTCCAGGAATGACTTGATGGAGCATGTGTAATGGATGCGCGAAATCGGTCGATTCCTCCGGCATCGCCTGCATCGATCCTACCGTATTCGTCGCCTGTCTGACCGCCCTCGCCCTCTGTGCCTTGCGGTGCATCGCCGGTGAGTCCGGGCTCGGCATATCCTCATCGGGCATCGCGTCAAACATCAACGGTGTCTCGGGGGACGGGTCCCTGGCAGTGGGTTCCTTGCGCGAATACGGGATAAGCACTCGTTCAAGCACTTCAAAGGCACGGTCTAGCTCGCCGGCTCGAACGAGGGCGATTGACAGATGGTTCCAGTTATGGACGTCGAAGCTGAAGCCTTGTGCTTTTGCCCTTGTCCAGGCCTCCAGGACCGCGCGATGCTCCCCGACCATAGACATGGCGTCGATGTAGATGGACAGCGGCAGGCACAGGAAATGCGACTGCCGCCTGGGCGTGGGCGTGAGGTCGTCACTCCTGAAGAGCCCGTCCACAGTCGACCGCTGTATCGCGGCAGTCCACACCTGAGGCCACAGCTCTTGAATGGCATCGACGTTGCCCGTCCGGCGGTGGGCGTCCAAGATAATAGTGAGAGACTCCAAAGACGGCTCGCCACCTGCGTCCAGCATGTCATTAAACAGCCGGACCACTTCTTCGGGCTCCCGCTTCCGCGCGTACACGAGCATGAGCGGGCTATGAATATTCCCCAGAGCGGATCGGCGTGTCTCGGAGCCGGCCCAGGAAGGATCGTTCCCGTCTGCACTCATGATCTCTTTCAGAAACGATTCCGCGACCGTCAGACCCTCTTCTGTCCGGTCATTGGCATAGGTCTGGAGGACCTGCTTATATGTCCTGGAATTCGGCCTCATCCCGCGACGTTGCAGTGCCTCGTAGCACGCCCTTGCATGTTCTTTCGATCCCTGCCGTGCATGACCGGCCATGATGGTGGTGAGCACGTGCGCACTAAGACGGTGGAACAGGTCGCCAGCCCTGGCCTTTCTCTCCATCTCTGCAAACAACTCCTCCGCCAGGACCATCATCCCAGCGTCGCATGCGGATTGGATAACCAGAGCATATGTGTAGCCGTCAGGGCGTAGGCCAAACCCCACCACTTTGCGGAATATTGCAAACACGATACGGAACGGGGTGCCAATGAGAACGTACGCTTTTAGGAGCGTATTATAGACTTCGATGGACAGATCGCAGCGAAAGCGTGAGGATTGCCGCATGTAGTCAAAGATACGGATGACACCTTCCCAAGATCCAGCCTCCACGTGGGCATTCATGAGCGATGTGATCATCATGCGATCGGGGACGATGCCGTCGCGCAAGGCACGCCGATAAAGCGCCTCCGCCGCAACTACGTCTTTCCTCCGAGCCAAAAGGGCGACGGTACTGGTATAGTGGAAGCGGTCAGGCTGAACTCCGGCAGCGCGCATCTGGTCAAACAAGGCCGCCACGGAGTCGACATCCCCATGCCGCGCAAAACTTTGAACGACGATGCTGTAGATGTGACCGTCCGGACGGCAACCAGCTTGCAGCATCTTGTCCAGCCAGGCATCGATACCGTCAAAGTCGGCTAGCTGAGCGTGTGCAAGGATAACGGTAGTGTAGTGCTGGATTGATGGTAGCTCAGCAGTAAAGTCGCCCTGAGGTGAGCTTGGGAAAAACTGGTGAAAGAGTTCGACCACCTTGTCTGCCTTGCTTGCAACCGCATAAGCATGCATCAGCATACACTGGGCTGCCGGCATGGACCAGTTGTTGTCCCTGTGCTTGGCAAAGAACTCCTCTGCACGATCCACGTCGCCACGACGAGCATAGAGATGGAGGCCGGTCGCATGATAGAGTCGGAGATTGGTCGAGGGATTTATAGATGAGAATATTTCATCGGCAAGGGGGAACAGGTTGCGCTGTGCGAGAAGTCGAGTCAACTTGGTCTCCAGATGGAACCTGACAGGGAGTTGCAGTTTGCGCATTTGAACAACGACAGCATGAGCCTGATGAAGTAATTTCTTGGCACAGTATGCCTCCAGAAGCAAATCGCCCAAACGCGACCGGTCGTCGGGGTCCATCTTGAAGTGCAGCAGCAGCTGGTGAGCGCCGTCGGGGATATCGGCGAGTATATTATGGATCGCCTTGCGGAACGAGGCAGCCGATGAGGGAGAAGAGGATCGAAATTGGCAAAAGGGGCCCAGAAACACCCATTCTTGCATCAGTAGGTCGAGAGCATGCGAGGCGTCGTGTTGATAGCGTGAAAGAACTAGAATATCGCGATAGACAGATAATAGAGTAGAAGTTTCGGCGTGGCTGAGCCGAGATTCTCGAAGCTGCCGAACCAAGCTGGATGCCTGCGCCACATCTCCTCGCCAAGCACAGGCCTGCGCAGCGAAGGACCGGACAGAGATGGTCTCCGTGGAACCATTCCCTAAATTCGATTCCAAGCTCCGTAGAATAGGTTCGAGACGTGATCCCCAAGTACACAACAAGGGCAAATCTGGCGCAGCATCCCCGTAAAGTTGAAATACGCCGACAAGGAGCCTGATAAATTGGATTTGCTCCCCTTGGGTAAGGATCTGATCGTTTGCATCGGCCCGAATAGATGCCATGTAGAGGCGCCATGCGTGCTCTGGATCGAACCGGGCCCCGGAACTCAATAGGGAGCGCAATGTGTCAGCAGACTCCTGCGGTTCCTGCGAGGGTCGGACAATCTGCGGGCGCGTTTGAGATGAGACCGCGCGCGCTGCGGATGAAGAATGACGCCGTGTCCACCGCTGGGAAGGTTGCGGAAAAAGCTGTGACCGACGCGGTATGACTTGGTTCATCATGAGCAGCCGATTTCGAACTAGAAATACAGATGTCAGTGTTTTATTCGACAAGGGCACAGGGAAAGGGAGTACTCGGACACCAGAGAGAATGTCGGGAGACGCAGGAAGTGGAGGTTGTGTGCGAAGGACATTGGCTGCACTGGAGGGCGGGAGGGTCGATGGCCTTCTCTTTCCCTTTTTGTTTTGGTGGCAGAGGTGAAAAGAAGTCGGCAGGACGGGCTTGTCTTGAACGACGCGCCATGGAGTCCAAGGCGGACCCGAGAATACGCGCACACGACGGTCTTGATATTATGGCTGCTGCCAACGGGTCGACCATGAGCCCGGTGCAGGACAGCTTAGAATGTCCGTTAGGCAGCCCACACGTAGGTTTAGACAAACCCACCTAGCGAGACAGCAAAGACGACTGGCTACAGTCGCTTTCGAGGCGTTAGACGTTATGTAAGCAAATAGACCGAAAATAATAATTAATTGCGGAAATAGGCGCCTATTGACTCGTATTTACTCCCTCGTGTGGCAGTACGAACGTGTCCCACGGAGAGGCGGGCCGCATGAGCCGTCCTCCATTCCTCGGCGAGCCATCTCGTCGCCGCTGTGACGTGGACTTGGTTGGGGTCCTAATCTTGATAGTCCCTTGGCTCGCAACAACCGGTTTTACCTCGTACTTTGTCCGAATCCCCGGTTCGAGGTATCGCGTCCCGGTCCATGTGACTCACATCGTCCTCCTTGACGGCAACAATTGTTTGCGCGCACACCCTGTTTGAGCGTGCTGTGCGATAGAGCTCCTCTGCATTCTCGATCCCCCGCCGAACCTCTATTCATGTCTGATCCCGACCCCTCTCTGGCTCCACCGCATGAGATTATCGTTATTCCACCGTCTGGCCACCAAGGCAGATTGTACCTCCTTGATCAGTGCATCAATGTCCGGATCGACGTTTTCGTACACGAGCAAAAGTTTTCATTGGACGACGAGATTGACCAGTACGTTATTCCTCCTTCGCATCGCGCCTTCTCATTTGCATTCATCACTCAATCTCCTTACATGTGCCAGGCATGATGAGACAGCAACCCATATCTTGCTCCGGCTAGTACCCTCCCTTACACCAATCGGGACAATCCGAACCTACAGACCGGGCGGGGCAAATTATTACAAGCTGGGCCGCCTGGCAGTCCTCGAGCCCTATCGAAAGTATCGTTTCGGGCGTGAACTCGTGCTCGCGTTGCATCAATGGGTGAAAGACGACGCGAAACGGTTCGGGGCGCCACAAGTGACTCAGGTGGTCTGTCATTCACAGTTGCCTGTGAAAGGGTTTTATGCCAAGTATGTCAAGTTTGCTCCGGCTCTCGTGCCAGTTCAATATACCTTCCTTTCAAGGTATGGTTATCAGCCAGAGGTGATATGCCCGCTTCTTCATGGCTATCGGTGTGCTCATTCTCTATCTCTACACATAGGGGGAGGAATTCGATGAAGACGGTGCTCCCCATCAGAAGATGATCGCTTATTTGTCACCGTAGCAATATTATGACAGTACTGTAACAAGTTCCTGTACTTCTTACTAAAACAAGTCACAAGGTATATGGACAAGGTAAACTATTGGGGGTGTTCTAACAATACAGTGGTAAGCCCGGAGAAACTGTCGTGAGCAAGTCCGGTGTCGTAAACAATGAAGCAGTGGGCATAGAAGATTAGTAACCAAGGGGAAACGAAGCACGAGACCCTCTGCTGAGAAAGAGACCGTGAAATCATTGGTGGGTGTACCTGCTAGCACCATCATCGGGCCCCACACCATCGCTCTCGCTTTCGGAGCTAAATGACTCAGACTTTATGGCACGGAGGGCGCGAAACGGGCTTTCGGACGGAGACCCGGGCAGAATGCTAAAGTTGATGTTGGTGCCGTTCCCAAGACCGGGCGTGCCTTCCTCATAGAGCCGTCGAGCGGACTCATACTCGAGCTTCTCCTGCTCAGCTTGAGCGAGGAACGGCTGTGAAAATATTTAGGCGCAGACGTGGCAATAGCAATGGTCGACTGACCTTGCGCTCGTCATCAGTCATCGATCGCCACTTGGCGGCAGCCAAAACGCTTTGTTTCGTAGTCTCTTGTTCATCACCAAAGACTTCCTTTACCAACAAGTGATCCGAACGAATACGTTGCAAGAACATGAAGTATGCGCTCAGCGGCTTCTTGGGGGCATTTGGGTCCTTGAGATTGCTCTTCCGAGATCGACCCGCCTTCCGTTGCGCAGTCCGAAAAGCGTTCTCTCGCTTGATATCATCCGGTGTCAGAGTGCGCATGTAAGCGGCATTCTCGCGCTCGCGTGCCTGTTTGAGGACAAGGGAACGTTGCTTGTATGGCTAATCATGGAAGCACAGATCGGCAACAATTTTCCGGAAGCACCGGGATAAAGCGTACCTCCTTTTCTTCCGGGGTCAAGTTGGCGTACTCCTGACCGGCTTCCTTGGCGGCCTGCGCAACATTGAGTTTTCTCGTGCTCGTTGCCTGGTGGCGCTGGATCCAGTCCGTAAAGTAGAGTTGCCAAGCAGATGGCGCCAATTTAGGCTGCTTCAAGATGGATTTGAGAGGGGCTACGTCGGAGATGATGAGACAAGCAGCATGACGACAGTCACAGAAGGAACGGACATACCCGATTCAGTTGATTTCGAGTCCTTGGGGGGTTCCTCTCCTGGGAGCTTCTTTCTCCGTCGCAGGGTGGCATCCCGGTCGTCGCTCACGGAGACGGACTCTGCACGACGGCTGTAAGTGCGGGTGAGCGTGGCAGCATTAGCGGACGGGGCGCTAGATGATTGGAACATGAGACCGAGAGGGTTCGCCTCCCTGCGCGGTTGGAATCGGCGGCCCTTTGCTGTGTAGGGATTCTCTGATAGGGGGGAGTGGGGGGCACCTGAAGCGGGGTTGTAATGAGAGGAATCCCAAAGCTGGGATGCCCACGCAGGGGGCCTGAGCGAAGTCTCGGCAGGCGATATGGAAGCGACACCGAGACCGGGGGAGCTGAGGTAACCATCAGAAATGTCGGCTGGCGATAGGGATCGGGGGAGGGGGTGCAAGGCCGCAAAGTCAGATGGGGAGAATGAGGCGTTCTGGGGGAACGCATGACTGCCGTACGGGATGAAGGAGGGGGGCGATTGTGGGTCTGATTGGGTGCCACGAATCGGGATGGGAGATGAAGAAGAGGGCTCCAAGGGGGAAACGTGGGAGTCGTTGAGCCACTGGGAAAGATTGGAGTCATCGAGATCGAATATGGGCTGTACGTCGTCGAAGCCGCCGTAGGAGTGGGAGTCATAGAAAACGCTGCCGGGGGAGGCGTCGGGAACATCGAAGTCGGAAGCGCGGCGGGGGGAGGCAGGGTTGTCGGAGAGGATGGGAGAGATGGGCTGGTTGTAGGAGGGCTCCCAGGAGGGCGAGAGGAGGGCAGGTGCGTCGAGGTCGAGGGGGCCAAAGATCATCTGGTCTGTGTCGACGGGGGAAATGAGGTCGTATGGGGGTGTGTCGACGAAGGCCATGAGGGGCGTCGCGTCCTTCATGGGTGCGTCCTCGACGGTGTCCGGGCGGTGTGGGCGGGAGGGGAACTGGGGGAGTGGCATTGGAGGGGGGGCCGGAAGGGCAAGGGACGGCGGGGGATTGGCTTTAATAGATATCGGAGCCGGGGAGTGATTAGAGAGCGAATCGGGAGGGGTGTCAGCGGGATTCGAGGAGTTGTATGAGCGAGATCGGGGTAGGACGAGAGGGGCTCGGCTCGATATCCATGGCGGCCCTCGAATCCTGTACCGGCCTGCCATTCTCGTCATCATGTGCCAGCCTGACTCGTCTCGATTCAGAAGTTTGGTTCTTGGACGCCCGCGCGTCTACAATTGGCTGAATATCGCAAATCTGTTGGGCAACCATCGCCTTATCAGGACCCGCAAAAAATATCATCTCTGCAATACCTACATCCACACGCTCTCCGATGTGCTCTGGATCGCCCCATGTGCAGCCGAGCCGATTTGGGTCGGCTCTGTCCGGCTTGGACTTGTCAGCGTCTTACTGAGATGGCGCTTTGCGGCGTCGCGACGCGTGCCGGGGGCAAATTTAACAACGTCGTACGTGGCCTTGGCGGTGCCAGTGGCAGAGTGTACGCGCGACCGGCCCTAATCAACGTCTGTATATGGCAAGTACGATCCAACTCAACGGTTGCTATTGTACATTGCCACCCGCCACCGGACCAATTAAACCCGATTAGGACAAACCTCCGCAGAGTGTGCATGGGAAGCAAGGCTGTGGCCTCTTTGTGTCATATGTTTTCAATCTAATCCCGCTGCATTTGGCACCAGGCGAATCACACCCCATCGCACACGAGGCTACCAATCATAGAACCACGATGGATTCCACCGACCGATATCGCGGGCCATTGTAGACCTTCTTCCCCGGCTGAAAACGGCACCCCATCAGTTCTCTGCGCGATCTGCATCCCTCAGGGGCCACACACCTCCCAGTCCTTCACGTCCTTCATGATCACCCGTTCACGCGCCAGCGCCGCCTGCTCTCGCCGGTACGCGTCGCGATCCCCCTCCGCAAGTAGTAGGGGGACCAGATGGATGCGTGACCAAACTTTCTCCCTCTGCAGTTCCCTAGAGGGTAAAATCGATTCGTCAGGGTCCATATCTGAGAACCTGCGCTTTTTCTGGCACGGCCCGAAACAGGTCAAACGGGCTGATAGGGGATCGGCCGGATCCACAGCCGAGGCGCACACGTTTCGCAGTGAGCGCACCATGAGAAGACACGTTTTACAGCCTGCGGACCCATTTGCGCTGTTTGCGAGGACAAACATACCTTCGCTCCAGATTTCCCTTTCCAACACGATAGAACCCGTATGCGCACACGGCCGTCACAGCACCTAGGATGGCTAGGCCACTGGGTCCGCGAAAGGGAAGGTTGCGCTTGTATTTTACGGCCTCGAAGCCCCCGGCTGGGGGCATATCCCTGTGGAGGCGGCGCAGTGGTCAACATGGTGTACTTGTGGTCCGCCGACGGGCACATACTGTCGGTATGGGATCGACACTGCATGCCATGCTGGTGTCAGCACCCCTCTGCCGAGACTTGGCTGAAACTTACTCGTTGGGGCGAAGGAGGTGACGAACGGTGGTGAATGATGTTGATGGGAACTAGTGAGCGCACCCGCGCACCCGCCGCGATGCCAGCCCTAAAGTGACGTGAAGCCACTAGTAGTCGTATATGTAATTGAAATTTGCACACATCGATGACAACGCCACTCTGCACATATGCAATCTCCTATCCAGGCTGTACGAGGGCACAGTTCCTGTGGATGTTTCTTACGAATGGTGTGGTCCTTGCATGCCGTCATTCTCCAGTGCCTTGTTGTTCATCAGACAGCCTGCTCACATCGTCACGGTTTTCGGCGATATCCAGAGTACGTCTTGTCAGCACCCCCGCCTCGATGACGAAGCGAACAGAAGGGTTGTCATAGTATGTTAGTATGAACGCTCGCTCAGTGGATGAGGACGGCTCTGTATGTACTAAGTGTGCGTGTCCATTGCGACGAGCCGCGAGCTACGGAGATACATCGCGGTCAGGGAATAAACGGGCCGCCTTACTTGAGACTCAACGCCAGCTAAAGACTTCACTAATGAGTAATATATAATCAAATGCCAACTCAGCGTCTCATTCTCCAAGTTTGACGCCGCCCACAGCACTGCCATCATGTCCCATAACCAGTCCCCAGGTCCGTCCGCTCTCCCAAGCTCCCAGATGCTCGCCCAGCCCCCCTCTGCCACCCCGTCGGGCAGGCAAAAAAGCAAGGCATACACTACCGGTATTGCGGCCGGCGTCGAAGATGAAAAATACCAGGCAAAATACAAGGAGTTAAAACGAAAAGTGAAGGAGATAGAGATGGTACTTTTTGCCTCTCCTCCCGCCCGCTCTCTCTCAATCGTCTCCGTCGTAGGACAATGATAAGCTGCAGTTCAAGGTCCTCATGGCTAAA